>JALIZH010019544.1:0-97836 GCA_030522465.1 Rhipicephalus appendiculatus | reverse complement strand
CCGCGCCAGCTCCGTCACCTGTGATCCCTTTGGGTTGTGCAATGCCCCTGCTACTTTTGAACGCATGATGGACTCTCTCCTCCGCGGTTTCAAGTGGTCGACCTGCCTTTGCTATCTGGACGATGTCATCGTTTTCTCGCCCACCTTTGAAAGCCACCTTCCTCGTCTCTCGGCCATTCTTGACGTCTTTCGCTGTGCTGGGCTCCAACTCAATTCTACGAAGTGCACATTTGGACGCCGCCAGATTAAACTACTCGGCCACCTTGTTGACGCCACTGGTGTCCAACCCGACCCTGACAAAGTCCGCGCTGTCCGCGAATTCCCGGTTCCGCGTTCCACGCAAGAAGTTCGCAGTTTTCTGCCTGCTCATACTTCCGCCGCTTTGTCATCAACTTCGCGGACATTGCTCGGCCCCTCACGGATCTCCTCAAAAGAACGTGGCTTTTTCCTGGGGTGAGGACCAAGCACATTCCTTCACGTCACTAATTTCCGCCCTGACATCACCACCTGTGTTAGCTCATTTTGACCCAGCTGCTCGAACGGAGCTTCGCACCGACGCAAGTGGCTATGGCATTGGGGCTATTCTTGCTCAGATACAGAATGGCACAAACCGCGTAATAGCCTACGCTAGCCGCCTTCTGTCGCCGACGGAAAAAAATTATTCCATCACTGAGCGGGAATGCCTAGCCCTCGTCTGGGCCGTCGCGAAATTCCGTCCGTACCTATACGGACGTCCGTTCGCAGTCATCACAGACCATCATGCGCTCTGCTGGCTGTCAACACTTAAGGACCCAACAGGAAGACTCGGCCGTTGGGCATTACGATTACAAGAGTACACGTTCTCGGTTGTACACAAATCAGGCAAGCTGCACAGCGATGCCGACTGCCTATCCCGAAACCCCGTCGATCCACCCAACTCCACCGACTTGGAATCCGATGCCTGCATCTTAGCCATCACTGACTTCCTGCACGTGGCGGACGAACAACGCCGAGATCCCCTCGCTGCTCTCCATCATCGACCGCATTCAGTCGGGCCATACTGACCCTTCACTGAGCAGGTTCCTGCTTCAAGACAACGTTTTATACCGCCGCAACTTACAACCCACTGGTGCCGAACTTTTGCTCGTCGTACCACGTCACCTGCGCAAGGATGTCCTGCAACAATTTCACGACGCCCCAACGTCTGGGCATTTAGGCGTCTCCAGAACCTACGACCGTGTTCGACGACGGGTATACTGGAAGGGTCTTTATCGCTCCGTTCGCCGCTACGTTGCATCTTGCGACCTGTGTCAGCGCCGAAAGAAACCTACGACTCCCCCCTGCCGGTCGCCTTCAGCCTATTGAAGTCCCAGCTGAGCCGTTTTATCGAGTGGGGTTGGACTTGCTAGGTCCTTTTCCAACTTCGACAAATGGAAATAAATGGGTTGCAGTAGCCACCGATTATGCCACTCGCTATGCAATCACTCGAGCGCTACCGACCAGCTGCGCGACTGACGTTGCCGACTTTCTGCTCTACGACATCATTCTTCAGCATGGCGCTCCTTGTCACCTACTCACAGATCGTGGTCGCTGCTTTCTATCTCGCGTGGTTGACGATTTACTCCGGTCTTGTGCCACCCGTCACAACTTCACCACGTCTTACCACCCTCAGACTAACGGCCTTACGGAGCGCCTCAACCGCACACTGACGGACATGCTTTCTATGTACGTATCTGGCGACCACACAGATTGGGACATTGCTCTGCCGTTTGTCACGTTCGCCTACAACTCGTCGCGTCATGAAACAGCCGGCTACTCACCCTTTTATCTACTCTTCGGTCGTCACCCCTTACTGCCTTTCGACACCCTGCTTCCGTCTGACCAACCATCCTCCACTTCGTACGCTCAAGATGCCATCACCCGTGCCCTCACGGCACGCACAGTAGCCCGCGCTCGATTATCGTCGTCGCAGAGAGCACAAAAGTCTCTCTATGATCGTCGACATAGGGATGCCGATTTTCCTCCAGGCTCTCTTGTGCTACTGTGGCTCCCATCTCGACGTGTTGGCCTCTGCGAGAAACTCTTATCGCGATACGTTGGGCCCTACCGAGTCCTGCGTCAGGTGACACCTGTCACCTATGAGATTTCCTCGACAACTGACTCTTCGGCTGCTACATCCAGAAGAGACGTAGTCCACGTTTCTCGTCTAAAGCCCTACAATGGTGACACGCCCATTTGACATGCACCGGGACGGTGCTTAGCCGCCCGGGGTAATGTCACGCGTATGGAAATGTCACTCCGGTGCAGGCGCTGAAAGAATATCCAGTGGAGGAAGACGACGACGTTGTTGTTGTGGGTTGGACCCTCGAGCTGCCTTGTTGGCCTGCGATCCTGTGCGCCCTGTGCAGCGTTATCTAGATCGGCTCTCACGGAATAAATCTTCCCCGTAACAATATCATCATCATCCCGACTCTTCCCTCTTGGTGTTCTGAGCCGAGGCAGACACTGCCAAATAAACGGTGCTGTTGACCTTGTCTGGTGAGGTCTTCCTGCGTCTTCCAGAGTGGTGGAGGTTCGTCAAGATCCCGACGTCCTCCTGCGTTCGTGTTCTACCTGGAGCTACGATCCGGTCGCCGCTTGCGCATGGCCACCCCCGCAGCTATGCAGTCATCCGACCAAACAGCTAGCCCTAACGCTACAGCACCGACTCCACCGGCTGCCCTTCCTTCGTACACTGTCACAGGCCCCATGCGCGAACCACCCATGTTCGCGGGTCTCCGCGGTGACGACGTCGAGGACTGGCTCGACATTTACAACCGCGTGAGTTCAGTCAATCGGTGGACCGAAGCCGAGAGATTGACTTATGTACCCTTCTACCTCACCGGTATTGCGAAAACCTGGTATTTTAATCACCAAACTGACTTCGTCAATTGGTCCGCTTTTACCACCAAGCTGCGTCAAATCTTCGCAAGCTCATCCAGCCGTTCCGAGATCGCGAAGCAAAAGCTGGCTGCGCGTGTTCAACTCGCGCACGAGTCGTACGTTTCGTACATCGAGGATGTCTTGGGCCTCTGCCGTCGTGCGAACAGTGAAATGACGGAAGCCGAGCGCGTTCGCCATATCCTCAAAGGAATAGGCACGCTCGCATTCAACGCCATGGCTGTTCACAACCCTACCACGGTTGAAGATATTACCTCGACATGCCAGCGCCTAGACGAGCTGCAATCCCTTCGTCTCCAGCAAGAGAGCGATCCTCGCCTTACTCCTCCCTCGGATTTACGAGCGCTCATCCGCACCATCATCCGCGAAGAACTTCACCTGCAGGAACAGAGTCGATCATCTGGCGCCTCCGCCCAAGCGTCACCTTTCGACCTGCGCAACCTTGTCAAGCAGGAGCTGGCAGCCATGACGTCACCAACAGTACCTCTCGCTCCATCAGCATGCCCGCTACCAACATACGCTGATATGGCAGCCATGACGGCGCCGACAGCATCGGTTGCTCACACCACACGTTCGACGCCCACATACGCCGATATTGCCGCAATACCACCTGCTGCCGTCACGCCTGGGCCTACTGAAGTTGCCTATGGTCATTTGGCTTCTGTGGGAGGCAGAGTACCTGTTGCGCCCTCGTATCCTGGGTGGCGTTCATCCCGTCCCGTCTGTTTTTACTGCGGTATACGTGGACATATATCTCGTTATTGCCGTCGCCGCCATCAGGATGAACGACGAGGCTACGCTGACTTCGAGCGAGACCGGACCCGAAGACCCGATCCTTATTGCCCCGACTTCTACCCGTCCACGCAGCACCGGTCTCCGTCGCCTCCCGCGTCCCCGCGTCAACGTCAGGACTCCCGTCCCTCTAGACGACGATCTCTTTCGCCCTACCGCCGCTCTGCCTCGCCGCTTCGCCCCATCTCCTGCCTTGCTGACCAACATCCGGAAAACTAAGGATTGCAGTTTGTGGAGGGAAAACTGCGTCCTGTCGATCTCCTAAATTACCTCCTGTTCGCCCAGCCAATATGTTGTCAGTGACTGTTGAAGGTATTCCTGTTCAAGCTCTTGTTGACACCGGTGCCGCCACATCTGTTTTGCGTAGTGACTTGTGCTCGCGGCTCCGTAAAGTCAGAACACCTTATGTGGGACCTGTGTTGCGCGGTGCAAATAACGTGCTGATTCAACCCGACGGACAGTGTACGGCTCGCGTTTCCATCGACGGCATACGTCACCACATCGAAATGATTGTATTACCCACATGCGTTCATGAACTTATTCTCGGTTGGGACTTTCTACATTCTGCTTCCGCTGTTATATCATTTAAAGAAGACGTCGTTCATATCTCGGATACAGCGGATGCACCCATTTCGGCATTGTCACCCTCGATCTCCAGCTTACTCGTCGTTGAAGATTGTGTCCTGCGTCCTGGTCACGAACACGTGGTAGCTGTCGCATCTACCCAAGTAGCCGATGGTGATGCACTAGTTTCGCCTTATTTTCGTTCCACTTCACGTGGAATTCTCGTCGCCTCTTGTCTCCTCCGGTTTTCCTGTGGCCGTGCTTTTCTGCCCGTTTGCAACACAACTGCAGAATCCATGCTGTTGCCCAAGGGGATGACTGTGGCGACGATAGACGCCTCTCCACTGACCTCCATCGCAGCACTTTGCCCGTCTTCGTCACCAGTACCGACTTCAGGTTCGAATTCTTCCTCATTTCGAGCAGTCATTGGTTCAGACCTAACGTCTGCACAGTCCGAAGCTCTATTGGCACTTTTAGCTAAGCACAAAGCTTGCTTCGATAGCTGTGCCACAACCCTGAGTCAGACTTCCGTGGCTGTACACCGCATTGAAACCGATGGTTCTGGTGTGATACGCCGCCGGCCATATCGTGTATCGCAGTCGGAAAGAAAAGTCATTGAAAAAGAAGTTGGCGACATGCTATCACGAAATATAATACGGCCCTCTTCCAGTTCTTGGTCGTCTCCGGTCGTTTTAGTGAGAAAAAAGGATGGCTCTGTTCGTTTCTGCGTTGACTACCGAGCGCTGAATAAGATCACACGTAAGGACGTATATCCTATGCCTCGAATTGATGACGCTTTAGACACACTCCAAGGGGCGAAATATTTTTCGAGCCTTGACCTACGATCAGGCTACTGGCAAATCCCCATGAACGAGGCTGACAAAGAAAAAACCGCCTTTGCTACGCCGGACGGGCTTTATGAATTTAATGTAATGCCTTTTGGCCTGTGCAACGCTCCAGCAACATTTGAGCGGATGATTGATACTGTTCTTCGTGGCCTAAAATGGAAGACCTGCCTCTGTTACTTAGATGATATCGTTGTTTTTTCATCTACCTTTACTCAACATCTTCAACGGTTAGACGAGGTACTTCAGTGCCTTTCCAAGGCTGGCCTTCAGATAAATACGAAAAAGTGCACATTCGCCAGCAAAAGTATCAAAGTGCTCGGCCACGTCGTTTCGAAAGACGGCATCCAACCAGACCCAGACAAGATCACAGCTGTACTACAGTTCCCTCGACCATCCAACCAAAAGACGTTGCGCAGCTTTCTTGGTCTCGCGTCCTACTTTCGTCGCTTTATACGCAACTTTGCTACCATAGCGGCTCCCCTAAATAAGTTACTGGTCGCTGGTGCTTCTTTCGCATGGTCCAACGACTGCGAGTTCGCGTTTGAAACTCTGAAAGGACGCCTGACTTCGGGACCAGTGCTCCGCCACTTCGACGAGAGAGCACCCACTATACTGCACACTGACGCAAGCGCACAAGGCATTGGGGCCGTCCTTCTGCAGCGTGATGCCTCCTCTAAAGAGCAGGTTGTGGCATACGCTAGCCGGACTCTGTCGACAGCTGAGCGCAACTACACGATCACGGAACAAGAGTGCCTGGCTATCGTCTGGTCGATACAGAAATTCCGCCCGTACCTCTACGGTCGGCATTTTACCATCGTCACCGACCATCACGCACTGTGTTGGCTGTCATCAATGAAGAATATGTCAGGACGTCTAGGGCGCTGGATACTGCGCTTGCAAGAGTACGACTTTACCATCACCTACAAGTCTGGAAAATGTCATCATGATGCCGACGCGCTATCCCGATGCCCGCTTTCGATCTCTCTTGAGAGTACGTCCTCCACATCGCCTTCGAACGGCTCCGACGTCCAGCCTGCCTCACAACACCTTTTGCTCGCTGCACTGGACCAAATTCAACTATCTTCGCCCTCCGATTTCCGCTCACTTCAGCGGGCAGACTCCTACTGTCGGACTTTCATTGATCGCCTTCGCGGTGTCACTAAACCGCCCAACAGCCGCTTGCGACGCCAGCTTCGGCATTTTCGCCTCGATGACGGTGTGCTTCATCGATTTATTTACCATCCCACGGGTAACAAGTGGGTGCCAGTCCTCCCCCGCTGCCTTCGTCTTCGAGTTTTGGAAGCATTCCACGATGACTGCTGCCGGTCATCTAGGCTTCCGCAAGACCTACGACCGCATCAAGACCCGCTGCTTCTGGCCGGGCTTGTCCACAACGGTAGCCAAATACGTGGGCTCGTGCGCGTCGTGTCAGCACCGTAAGCGATCGACATCTCCGCCGGCTGGTTTCCTGCAGCCTCTTCCTTGTCCGACCGCACCTTTTGAATTTGTCGGAATTGACTTGTATGGACCCTTGCCGTTGACGTCTTCTGGTCACCGCTGGATCGTCACTGCAGTCGACCATTTGACAAGATACGCCGAGACGGCGCCTCTTCGTTCTGCTACCGCTACAGAAATCGCCGACTTTTTCTTGCAGTCCATCGTCTTGCGCCACGGAGCTCCTCGCGTTCTTCTGAGTGACCGTGGCAAAGCCTTCATTTCCGAGGTCCTCGAGGAAGTCCTGCGGGCGTGCAATACGACGCACAAAACCACTTCTACATACCACCCGCAGACGAATGGCCTTACTGAGCGCTTCCACCGAACGCTCTCTGACATGATCTCCATGTACTTACGTCCTGACCACAAAAACTGGCATAACATTTTACCATTTGTCACCTTTGCCTACAATACTGCGATACAACGATCTACTGGCTACAGCCCTTTTTTCCTCGTGTATGGACGATCTGCTTCCTCCGTCTTCGACACGGCATTCTTCTTTGCTCCTACTCCGTGCAGTACTTCTCTGCCAGAAGACTTCGCAGCTCGAGTCGCGCATTGCCGTGAAATTGCGCGTAAAAACACCGAAGCTACTCAAGAGGAGAGAAAACGTCGCTGCGATAGCAAACGACGCAACGTTGCCTTTAATCCCGGCGATAAGGTCTTACTATGGACGCCGGTGCGAGCGTCAGGGCTTTGCGAGAAATTCCTTCACCGGTACGTTGGCCCCTACACTGTGCTACGACAAACTTCCCCAGTGAACTACTAGTGTAAGCACATTTCAAGTACTTCATCGTTCTCACTTGTACATATCATCATCATCCCGACTCTTCCCTCTTGGTGTTCTGAGCCGAGGCAGACACTGCCAAATAAACGGTGCTGTTGACCTTGTCTGGTGAGGTCTTCCTGCGTCTTCCAATATATACAATATAGGGCGCATAAAGCATGTTTATTACAGCGTCATAAAAGCGGACAGCGAACACTGACCACAATTGACGTTGCCCCTGCATGAGGCTTGCTCTGGGTCTTTTTCGTATGAAGTTTGAAAAACAGCGTGATTCTGTCGTAGAATGCTTGGCTGCTATAGCACACTCTAATTCAATTCCTGCTAGAACTGTGATTTTTATTCCTTCATTCCATCTAGATTTCTCGCTCATCGACAGTGAATTATCGCTGTTTCTGGGTTCACATACACTGTGAATCACCTGCGGCTGACACCTGTATGTCACGGGCCGCCTTATGCGGGTGTGTACCATACGTCACTATTAGAAAGGGTTTCATGACCAACGCGTCAGGTAATAAGTACACTTTATTCATGTGAATCACGTTCGTCATGCACTCATATCCTCCTATGCCAATTTTCGTACATATCATGTGAAGGAGACGACCAAAAGAGCGTTCAGACAGGGAGACAGACAGACGGACAGACAGATGGACGGACGGACGGACGGACGGACGGACAGACAGACAGACAGACAGACAGACAGACAGACAGACAGACAGACAGACAGACAGATAGATAGATAGATAGATAGATAGATAGATAGATAGATAGATAGATAGATAGATAGATAGATAGAAACGGTCAAAATGCCTTTCATTCGCTCGAAATGCTTCGCATTTATTTAGCTGCGCCTTTACATGCAGCTCATGGTCACTTCGCGTTTTGTGCTGTAGCGCACCTTTATGAAATCTGGGATGTAATGCAGCAAGTCAGGGGCGTAGCCAGGAATTTTTTTCGGGGGGGGGGGGCACCTCCTTGATTTCGGGGTGGACACCTCTTTAAAATGGTAATTTTTCGCTCTGTATGCCATGGCGAAAAAAATTTCGGGGGGGGGGGGGGCACGGGCCCGGTGTGCCACCCCCTGGCTACGCCCCTGCAGCAAGCACGTAAAGCTTTCGTTGAACTGGTCAGGGTTGGCCAATTCGCTAAAAATGAGGCAGGCGAGTTCCACAGGTAAAGCAAACAAAATAAAGTAGACTAATATTACAATCTCATTGTGCATCGACATATTTGTAGAACTCAAATTCAACAGATATTGATGAGAGGGCATGACGCAGGCGCTGAATTCAACTGAGTTGAATTCAGCGAGTTGAATTCAGCGCCTGTGTTGTGCTTTCTAAACTGTTCTCCTTCAATTTGCGCTGTGCAAACATATCAATGCTAAATCGCCAACTAGCCCAGGTAACGTTATATCAAATCCCTATATGTCTGAAATAAACGCAGGAAAAGTGAGGAGTAGTTGAGGGCACTGTAGACAGCGTTACTGCGGAGTGTCTTAGCGAAACGTTTACTTGGGCTAGTGCGTTCATGACTTCTGAAGGAGAAAATTTTTAGCGCAAAGTAACACACGGACAGACGAACAGCACGGGACTGGCGCTAACTTCGAACTGTGTTTATTGAAGAGATGTACTTACAGGGGGGGGGGGGGGGGGGGTCAATAGTTCCCAGTTCACTATCCCATGTATTCCTATGGAAGCGTGGCCTGGGGACTTTTGACCCCCCCCCCCTCCCCCCTGTACGTATATACACAACACAAGAGAAGCAGAGGGCATGACCCTCGCGATAATCAAACCGAAAACTAAGAGTCAGCAGCAAATCATATTTAGCAACCAGTGGCGTAGCCAGGGGGTGGCACACCGGGCGCGTGCCCCCCCCCCCCCCCCCCGAAATTTTTTTTCGCCATGGCATACAAAGCGAAAAATGACCATTTCAAGGAGGTGCCCCTCCCGAAATCAAGGTGGTGCCCCCCCCCCCCCCCGAAAAAAATTTCTGGCTACGCCCCTGTTAGCAACATTGCATCAAAAGAGCGCTACATGATTTTTGACGGTTGCTGTTCAACAGATTGCAAATTTCATGCTGCTAGAGGAAGGAAAAAGGAACAAAGAGAAAGCGACAAAAATACTTGCAAATTTTTAAGGCGATAACAACGATTCTAGTTGAACAGAAAGTAGAAAACAACCCATATAATTTTTTTTTTCTTTTTTATACAAGCGGTGCGTCGTTATAGATCCCGGGCGAAGTATTCTTAGCATAACTAATAACAAAAAAAAGACAAAAAACAAAAACTTTTCTGTTCTCTTCTTCTCAAACAGGAGAAGCTCTGCTTCTGAAAGCAGAGGTGTAACAACAAAACGGCAACAATACTTAAAGGTCTAGCGGGGTGCGTCAAAAAAAAAAAAAAAAAGCCCGACAAGAAATAACAACAAGACTTAAAGGTAAAAGGGGCGTCAATAAAGCAGGAATGTGAAAACACGACAAACTTGGTTATAAGATCAATGCAGAAAACCAAATGACATGAAAATTAAACCTGTCCTTCCAAGAATGTCACTTCCCCATTTAAGAGTGTTATCGAAGGCATGCTAAGGCAATTGTCACCGCTCTTTAAAATATAGCAAGCTTCAACTACCTTCCTTTCCGTCCTATCTAGTGCCCTCTTTAGGAAACGTGTGCGTGCAAACTCAGGAGTGCACCCGCATCTTTTGTAATGCTCGGCCAAATGCCCTCCCGAGTTGTTATTAAACAGACAGCGCGTGCTCTCTGGCCCTTTCATTGAAACACGGACCCGTCTGCCCTATGTAAACTTCATCGCAGCTGAGGGGGATCTTATATACGACATTAGTGGCACATGTGGTGAAAACAGTGTCATGGTTCTTGTCACACTTCTTGCTCTTTCTTTTTGACACCATGGAGCATACTTTTGAGAGCTTGCAGGGAGCCGTGAACACATTGACATTGTACTTTGAGAGTACCTTTTTCAAGTTATGCCAGATACGGTGTATGTACGGTTTAGCTATCGTCGGTTGCCGCTCACGCTCATTAGAATCATTGTTTCCAGGACATTTAAGCTTCTTTAGAAGGGACTTGCGCACACTTGAAACCAGCAATGGAGGGAACTTTCAAGCGTTAAGCGGGCAATTTGTAGTTGAAAACTAGCTAGCAAAAACAAAAAAAAAGTTGTAAGGATTGTTTTCTAGTTTCTGTTCAACTAGAACCGTTGTTTCGCCGTAAAAATTTGCAAGTATTTTTTTTTTGCTTTCTCTTTATTCCTTTTTCCTTCCTCTAGCAGTATCAAATTTGCACTCGGTTAAATATGCGTGCAACCGCCAAAAATCATGTAGCGTTCTTGTGATGCAATGTTTCTTGATATGATTCCCTGCTGACTGTTAGTTTTCGTTTGATTATCGCGAGGGTGATGCCCTTTGCTGCTCTTGTGCTGAGTATATATGTACGTACGTTCCTTCAATAAACACAGTTGCATGTTAGCGCCAGTCCCGTGCTCTTTGTCTGTCCGTGTGTTGCTTTGCGCTACAAATTTTTTCCTTCAGGAGTGTGTACCTTTCGGGAATAGTCGCTATGCTTCTTTCACATACGCAGTAATTTGTCAGTATGTTAAGTTGCACTTACCTTCCAAATAGAATGTGAAAACTGCGCATTTTCGTTTGACATCCGAGTGCACGAGCTCCTTTTTCACTGTATGTTCACCTGTAAGAAACGGCTTCTACAATTATTCGATTGCACTTATCCCTTTGTTGAAGAACACACTGGCCGCAGTAACATTGGAAATTGCACTGGAGGATTACTAGGCACTGTAGTAGGACGTCATTACACCTTGAATTCAAAGTAGACCTGTGCGCCAATCCCATAATCGCCGGCGGCGGCGCGCCGGTGTTTCCACCTGCGGCGGCGGCGTGGGGCGGGGGGGGGGGGGGGCGAAGGAGTGTAGATTGTAGGGTTGGTGAGAAGAGAAATTTTTGCCTCTAGTTTAGAGAGAACACATGCTTCACCAAAAGGGCGTAGCTGTGAATGAGACAGCAACGTGTTGTAATGTTATGCGAACTAAGGCTAGCAGCTAAGTCTTCTGGTCCGATCTCGCGCTACTCAACAAAACGCTGCTGTATTGGAATACGGCTGCTACCGGAACAGAAAGCGCTTTTCGTGCAGTTTGTCGTATCAGTGTTCACAGCACGAAAAGGTGAGATCAAACCAGGGGCGCAGGCAGAAATATTATTATTTTTTTTTAATTTTTTTTTTTGGGGGGGGGGGGGGCACCTCCTTGATCTGAAGGGGGGGGGGGGGGGGGGGGCTGGCAGGCAAATGGTCATTGTGCGCTTTGTATGCCATGGCGAGAAAAAATTTCGGGGGGAGGAGGCACGGGCCCAGTGTGCCACCCCTGGCTACGCTAATGGATCACAGCGCGTAGAAAGGTATACGAGCCATTTGCTGTCTGCCGACAGCGCGTGCGCCAGCGCTCGCGTCCACGCCCTTATAGTCAAAGTTCACAATTGCTGCTCGAGCCACGTAGCCCCCCCCTCCCCCCGGCGTCCCTTAATGCACCTTCGCCCAGTGAAAGACGGGTGGGGGGTTTGTCTCTGCTTGAGGAGCAGTCGACGGCAGGCCTCGCACGCGGGCTGATGTTATCGTATGCGCCCTGTGTGTGACGGAGATAACCAGCTTGTTTCACTCTGTTTCAGACATGTTCCTCGTTAGCGCTCGCTAGCTTGAACTCGCGGGTAGAACATTCGATGTGCAGAGCGATGTTATCGATTTGGACTTCATACGGAACATGCCGGCGACGGTGAAAACCTGTCAAGATTGTCCATATATAATTGTCGCAATAAAAGAAATATGCAAAAGAACATGGAATCAGGCCTGCCTTTTTTCTGGACAGCTGCGTCGTCCTTGCTGTAAAGAGCTCCTACGTTGGAAGAATCAAGTAATCCGGCGCCTTTTCTATAGATTACGCTCACGCCTTGACTATCCATCTTACAGGCGATATCTCCTCGCCACTTACTTCTTCAGAATTTCGCGCTTGTCGGCTACACCCTTCTCCGTTTGCTCAGTTGGAAACACACAAAATGAAGCGAAATCAGTTGTTCTGTAACGATGGTCATGGTCATGCGAGACAAGAAAGAACCGGTTCGACGACTGCCTGGCGAAGTAGGGTGTGTGGCAATACACAACTGATATTTCTCGGATATGGACCAGAGTAAGTACCCTAACGATGTCGCGTCAATCACAGTTCTAGCGCCACGAAGTGCGCCAAAAGACGAGACGCGCCAAGAGAATTCTAATAACGCGGTCGTTTTTTGTATTTTCAACAAGCTGTTCAGGGCCCTTTAAAATGACAGGGTGCGCAAACACGGAGACGAGTATTCAAGGCGCCACAAACGCCGCTAACAAGTGAAAAATCATACAGCGGCGGAAGAGAAAGACACGAATACTTACCTGCGCATTCCCAGGTGAGACGCTACACATATCAATCAGGTGCGCGTGGTGGTCTACGTGAGATATAACTGTTCATTCTCTTGATTTCTCTCTAGTGTTCGTGTCTGCACGTCCTATTTCTTTAAAATGAATACCTACTAAGTAGCTGAAGTATCTGCTGTTCTAAGTTTTCATTGCTCTTACTTCTATATTTATTTACCGATTTCCTCGAGTATAAATGAAAGGAAAACTGTCTACTAATGCCTCGATATATGTTACTGATCTATTTCATTACTCTATGTACAGTGTACATAGAGTAGTGGTTGAAGACTCCACGAATATGATATCCAGCAAGTTGCGTCGTCGCTCTTTAAGGATGGAGGACGCCACAGCGTTGAGGTGAGGCAATACACGTGAGACTTCTGTAGGAAAGATACGACAACTGCCGGGGAGCTATTCTCGATATGTCCATCTAAAGAAGATGTCCATTTAGTGTTGCCAGGTCAGACGAGACAGCGTAGTCAAAATCTCGGGAAACTGTAGCCTAAATGTAGCCGAAGACAAAGAAGAGCCAGACTATTTGTAGCGAACTGTAGCCATTCTTATTTGTAGTTTCATTTGGACATGCGATTTCTAATTCAACTACTGGGGCGCTACGCAGGATGGCCCGAGCTTGACGAAACTCGGGATCTTTCCGAGCTCTGGAGACACCCCCCTTTTGAACGAGCCAACAGTACGAAAAGGTCAGATCCACCCATCAGCGCGCGCTGCGTTCCATTGGTTACGATGGAACGCGGCGTCACGTCAAGGACGGTCGACAAAATTGGGCGGTGTTTTCAAACCAGAGGCATCTTCTTTCATTTGTTTGTCGTTCCACTGAGTGCAGAAGTGCACCCATGCAATAAAAGTGTCAGAAAGGTTTACTGATGATATTTTTTAAAGGCAGGGGCTGTTTAAATTCGTTTTGAAGCTTTCAATGTCTGTACTAAGTATCCTTTAGAATAATTAGCATGGTGGCCTCTGAGATTAGTTCCGGCCGAGCACCTTACAATATCGCGACCGTAGCTAAACCCGAGGCCACGTGTACAATCATCATGGTCAGCCTGCACATTCTTGCGCGTTGCTCGACTGGCGCGCGCCCTCTTCATCCCTTCATGGTGTGCTCGCTGCCCGAGGACGTGCGCCCGGCTGATTAGCTAAGTGGCTGGGCGGTACACCTAGCTAAATAAGTCAAGAGATGCTATGAACAAGCTAATGAAGCCAAGGCATGCTAAGATCGAGCTAATGAAGCCATACCTTATTACGACCATGCTAATGAAGTCATGTAAAGCTATGATCATGCTAACTAATACCAGGCTAATTAACGCGACGTTAATTATAAGCACGCTAAGTAAAGTCATCCTAATTAGACCTTAATAATATGATGCTAATCAAGATCATGCGAATTAGGTTTATGTTAATTAGCTGCATACTAATCAAGATCATGCTAATTGCACCCGAGCTAATTATTGTCGTTTTTATTAAAACCTTACCAATTAAGACAAAACTGTTCAATATTTTGGTAATTATGTCCTGCCTAATTAGTATAATCAAAATTAAGACGGAGCTGATGCGTTCTTTACTTCGAAGCGTATACCGAGCAGACTGAGTAGACGACCGACTTAAAACACTGCAAGAAGCTAGGTGATCACAAGCTCCTCTATGGCTCCAGCCTTGCACAAGTAGTAAAGGCTGACCAAATTATTTTATATGCAAAGAAGCTGCTGCTTAGCGTCGACCGCTTGAAACCTTTGACAGTCACACCGGCACCATGACAGTCACGAGTTGAACTGGGGCCTTCTCAGAATCAACGAGTTTGTACCCGAGTTCACGCGTCAATCAGTTTGATTGACAGATGCCCGCGGCGAAGATTGGGTCCACCCACCACGTTTGCGCTTTCCAAGGAGCAGTGCTCACGCCGCAACGCCAGCGAGCGGTATGATTAATCTATCAGCTTTATCGCGTAGACTGTGCACACACGCACGAACAAATAAAAGTTATATCATCACGTGGCTGCGATGTCTCGCATTCAATTTCACCGCGCTCAGACGTACCACTCACAGCCGCGTTGCCGCAATGATGCGAGCGCCCCTGGTGACAACCTGTCCGTATATTTATCCGCAATATTTGATAGAAGCGAAACGAGCTGCACGAGAGTGTAGCGTGTGCACCCTTGTTGCCTTCGAGAGTGGAAATTTCCATGCTGCGGGTGGAACGAAGGAACATGCCCGAAAGTGGAAGAACGCGCACGAACACGCCTGTGGGAGGCGCAATGCTGAGTTGGCAAAAAGATAGCGCGACAATCATGCTGACGTCGCTGCACTGTTGAAATGTGGACTGAGTGGCGGCGCTGACGTGTTCGCACGCGGTGTTTTTCTGATTACCGCCGCAGATGCCCCACATGCGTTTTTGACGCCACGCTCGTTCATGTAGCCGTTTTTGTCAATGCTGCTATCACGCGCTCCGCTCTGTCTTTGTGCCATGACCGCCGCAGTACGAGCTCGGAGCAAACTCGTGTGCCCGAGAAGCTCGGGCCATCCTGCATAGCACCCCTGCAATCCTTTTTTCTACAACTCGTCGTTAGTGTATGAAGCAGCTTGTGTTCAAGAAGGTGAAAGTTTCGATAATCTGGTGCTCCCTTAAAGGGGCCCTGCAACACTTTTTGAGCATGCTCAGAAAACGCTGCCGATCGGTAGTCCAGGCTCTCGAGAACACGCGAGCCAAATATTATAGCGCAGCACGCGGCGTGGAATTCACAATAAATTCTCAAAGTCCGCCAGAAATTGCTTTCTCTTCTCTCGACAAATGACGTTGCGTACCCAAAAATCACTCGTCACCGACGAGAGATTTTTTTGTATCAGCCATTGGCTGATTTGAGCATGGCGCGCTCGGTAGTTACAGAGGCCGCCACGGGAGGCCGCGACTTGTCCACGCGTGCGCGCGCGATCGTAATGAAAATTCGCGTATTCAAACAAAAAAAAGAAAGAGAAAAAGCGCTCAAGGTCACGAGGCGCGCGTGACGTATTTTCTTTCCCCGTGCCATCCCTCCCTGCTTAGCTCCCAGCGCTTTCGACGGGACGAGAGAAGAGAGAATGCAATTGCAGCGTGCGAGAAATCTTTGTAACTCCACTCGTACTGGACGGATTCCAAAAATTTTTGCGGCAATGAATTCGTGAGGCAATAAGCTCCTTTAGTGAATCCATTCCATGGCTACTTGGAAAAGTGTTGCTTAAGCAATCGCCGAGCGTTAATTAAAAAAAAAAAAAGAAGGATAACTGAATTCTGCAAGCTCCGTTTCATCACTCCGTTTCTTTTGGAATGTGACCTTCTGATGCGAGGTTTTCCAAAGGGCCAGTTATCTGCAACTCTGCACTATTATACGCATGAAGCAAAACTGGGTAAAGGTTTATCTTTCCTGCCTTTTTACACAAATTTTGCGATCAGAGCCACCAACGTTTACAGCGCCGCCGCCGCCACCGCCAAAAAAAAAAAAAAGGCCTACGTGAACCTGTATATTGTAATATTGTTGAGGCAGTGAAGGACAAAACAGTGGAAGCGGTAGATAATAATAGATGTCGAGGTTTTACGTTCCAAAACGACGACATGATTATGAGAGACACCGTAGTGGGGTTTGGAAGTTACTACCACGTGGGGTTCAATAACGCGCACCTAAACTAAGCATTTCTACAGAACTTTGACTTCATGCGGTCACTGTAATGCGGCCACCGTGGCCGTGTATAATCCCGCGAGCTTCGGGTCAGCAGTCTAGCACCAAAATCATTGAGCATCGCGGCGCGTAAAGAGGTAGATACACAATAAAAATTGCCCGCGTATCTGCGTGCTTCGCTGCAAATGTCGTCGAAAGACGATAGTCTTGTACAGGCCGTACTACTATGTTTTGCCTTGCCTCAGACAGCGCCTACTCTACGTTGAATTGGCCGCATCTGGCTGGCATTGATAAAATAGAGGCGGCGCTGCGCGAGATATGGACGCCATCAAAAAAATTACACCATCTCCCGCTAAAGGGAACCATGTGTAGATGTGAAGCAGCGGACGCTAACGCTTACACTGGCGGTGGCGTTGGCACTGGCGCTATCGCAGCGTTGCGCAGGAGAGAAAACTGAGGAGGCGCAAAGCACGCAGTGATGGACCGGTGTTTCCTGCTGGAACATGCCAATCGCTGCTAATGGGCAATGAGAGACAGAAGACTCCGACTGGACACAGAGACCCGCAGTCCGCTTTTAGTTAACGCGCACGCTGCGAATTTTTATTGTTCAACAACGCACAGGAGAAATCTCCCACCGGCACCACCTTGGAGGTCAAGATCCATTGCCATATATACGGGATGGACAGTGAACGGTTGTGCAGCGCGAGCAGTCGGTTTTTTCAACCAGGAAACTCGCTAGCAGACGCTGCCTGCGTCGGCGTCGCGAGGCGAGAGAGGGGGGAGCGTAGGAGAGGAGAGAGAGGGGGGGACGCGCATGCGCAGTGGGGTGTGGACGCTGTGGGCAGGGATGCCTAGAGGAGAGACGGGGGAGCGTAGGAGAGGTGAGAGAGGGGGACGCGCATGCGCAGTGGGAGCGCGGGCAGGGATGCCTAGAGGAGTGGGGGGGGAGCATAGGAGGGGGAGAGAGGAGGGGAGGCGCATGCGCAGTGAGGGTGTGGATGCCGCGGAGAGGGATGCCTAGAGGAGAGGGGGGAGAGGAGGTTTTTTATTTTTATTTTTTTTTGAAAGGGTTTGCGCATGCGCAGTAAGGGAGGTCACGCCGCACACCACCACCGGATTAAGCTTCGCCATAAGATGCTTCACATCTAAAACATGAGCTTGTGCTGAACCAAGGGCCACTGCCAGAGGCAGCACTTCATCGTCGGCAAAGCGCTTTTTCGTGCAAAGCGTCGCATTTCATGCACAGCTTCGCATTTTCAGCACAGCCTAAAAGACACTAGGGTCTTTAGAATTAGGTATCTGTGTATATTCTAATAAAAGAACACACAACCTGATACTTACATATTAATGTTGCGCCTCAGGTATGCGTAGTATTTGCTTTTTGATCGAATATGTTCACAAGTATGAACGGCAACACCAGTTCAAGATGGCTGGGCGTTCAGAAAGTGGTTACACTTTGGCCGAGTAGCTGAATCGGGTTACCGACAGACAGACAGAAAGACCAAAATTTTTGCGTTCAAGTATCCCAAGAAAGACTATCGTCTTTAAAACTCTTCTGGGCAAACTATATCGAGGCGACGCAGACGTCACGCGAAACACGAGCGGTGAGTACAAGCGTCGAATTCTGATATTGGGTAAAACGCGTGAGCTATTTACTCATTCATAGCAGGGTGCATGATTCATCGATCTTTGCACCGTAGTCGCTCTGGATTGTGTAGGTTCTAGTGCACACCACTACACGAGTTGCGCCAGCAATCTGGTTCAAAAGAAGGTTAACCGCTAGAGAATGGGCAAAATTCCACAAGGTTCCGATGCACGAAGGCGCGTCTTCAACTATGTAAATACGCATCGAACTCCTTGGCCTCCAGTCTGAGATATCGGTCCAACATTACGTGCTTCAAATGCTACTACAGTTGAAGTACGGCTTCAGGAGAGGCGCAATTGCGTTCAGAGTCCGATTGCGCTGGCAGCCCGGTTTTCCGTCCGCTCAGGCGAGCTAATTGTGGTGAATTTTGCCGCTTTAGGCCCCTTCAAGGCCAAACTAGAATACGCCTTTAGAGATTTGTTTCTGCTCGATCACAATCATATCTGACGCGTTGATGATGACAGCACCACCTATAGCCCAAACAAAGCCAAGCCGCAGTAGTACAAATATAACCACATAGCCAACTCACTCAAGTCGACGGCAAACATTTCTTTCTGTAGCCCAATTTATTTATATATCGCCAAACCGGGCAACACTGTGTCCATTTCAGTATAGAGCGCATTCAGTTACTTAAAAACGGTGAGCCGAGACTTCATCGCGCTCCAGCGTAAGAAGAAAGTGGACCAAATGTACAGAAAACGGAACTTATCAAGTCTGAACTTGCATATGAAATTGTCCCAGATGTTTGAGAAATTCAACCTCATTCGATGGCAAACGCGATCAGAGTTCGTGCACGGGATGTGAGCCCAAAAGCAGATCTCTGGGGGCTGCGTACATTGCGTCGAAACGCATTCCACCTCTCTCAAATGGGGAAAGATCTGTGAAAGCTTCGTGGCGTGAACACCGAGTTTCAGATGAAGAACCGGAAACAAGGGGCGCGCTGCTTGCCGAACTTCAGCCAATCAGCGGCGGCCGAAATCAACAGTCCATTATATAGACACATCGAGAAGAGCTTCCACTGTGAATTGATGTATTTTATGTCCCGATTTCCCGTTTGAATTAAAAGGAAGGACAAACGGCGGCGCGCCGCACTTATTGCGCGGCGGTGGCTGCGGCGGCGGCGGCGTGATCACTTTGAGGACTTCGGCGGCGGCGCGAGTGGAGTGAGCAAAATCGGGCGGCGGAGGCGGCGCGGTACGGCGTGGCGGCGCACATGTTTAATTCAAAGCCTCTTTGTTAAGAAATACATATAAATGTGACATTCTTTTATCTCACAAGGGTTTAAAATAAAGAACAGCCGTAGCTCTGGCGCTTGGGAATTTTCGGTTTGCTAAATTCTCGAAAATGGCTCGCTGTCTTCTGGATAGTGCAAGTATGTGCGTAGCGAGGAAAAGGAGGGGCGTCCAACTGGTATCGAATGATTAAGGCGAGAGCCTTAAAAGCCTCATGAAACACGAAAACTAACACTCGGTGGTGGCGTCAGCACGAAACGGTGAAAAGGTTACACGAACACAGATGACGTCATCATGACGTCATAGATCGTAAAAATTATGGAGGTCACCACGCCATCACAGTGATTTTATCGCATGGCATTGTCGCCGTAGCTTCACGCCTGAAAGCGACAAAGGCGCTGTTGAAGTTCCTGGGAGCGACCCGCCTCGTTGAGCGATTGTGACACTCCTGTGTGTTTGTGTGTTTCTACTTCCCTCCCTCCCCCCTCTCATTCCTCTCTTCCTTACTTTTCTGTCTCCCCTTACCCCTTCCCCAACTGCAGGGTAGCCAACCAGGTATTTGTTTTCCGGTTAACCTCCCTGCCTTTCCGTATCCCATCTCTCTCTCTCGATCTGTGGACCCGGGCTTATTTTTTACATCAATTCAACTAAGTTTCGCGCTCTGCGGCACTGGCGAATCGCCAATCCATCGGCGGCGGTGCAACATCGCTTGTGCATGCAACGCCACTGAGGCAAAGCGGCCGTGCGGCTGACGAAAACTATCCACGTGCGCTTCAGTACATGAGAAGAGCTATCAGATTTGGAAATTGTTTCCACTGTTCGTCTGAAACTGAAAAACAGAAAAGTGTGAAGAAGTTGTAATGGCTGAGGCTGGTTCAAATCCTGTATTTGTAGCCGAGACTGTAGGATATTAAGGCGAAAGGCTTTAATGTCTCATACTCGCGGTGATCGTCCGTCCGTCCGTGCCCTGGAACGGCTCCAGCTGTGGCCTCTCCCTTCACACTCTCTCATCAATTACATGATTGCTGATAGAGTGTAAAAAAAAAACAAAGAAACAAAAAAGACATGTCATAGTCAGTCGAATGGCCACAGCCTTTCGCCGAACACACTTGGAAATTTACAAAGTGTCCTTCAATTTTCTGCTCGTATTAGAAAGTTACGAGACTTTGCATCACAGAAACAAGCTGAGCCAGAGGCAGTGCACAGAAACTTAGAATATTTAGTCAGCTTTGTCTTTTCTTGCGATTTAAGGACGCAAGTCTAAATGAAGAGTACAGAATTATATGCAAAATATGTCGAATGTCACATATTTGACTTGATTTCGGCTGTGTTCAGTGCTGTTCCGTATTCTAGTGAATATTCAGTTTTGTGAACTTTCGGTTGAGTGAACTATTTCTTTGGGTTCCTTGAAGTTCACTCAAGTGAGAGTTCAGTGTATCATCAAGAAAAGAAGAATGTGGATTTCGCTTTCGAGTCGCCTAAGGGTAATACATATGAAGCCGTATGGCTTTTTCTGGATAGTGTAAATATTCTCAGTAGTTGTGATAGGGCAAAACTGAGAGTTCAATAAAAAATTGAGCCAGCTCCACTCCCAGGAAGCCGTCGCAACAGCGAACGTGATTTAAGGCTGATGAATTTCTCTGTTTTGCAAGCCTCTTATAAGTATTTTTTGTGTTGTATCATTTGTATAATTGAATCATTCTTTAACGTATGTCTTTGAGGTATGCGGAATCCAGCCGGCCTCGGCAAAACAAGCAGACCCTCGCGAGGCTCGACGCGCCTGCACGAGATCTTTTGTTGCGCTAGTTCTCTCGGTTACAGGGATGGACAGTCACGGACGACGCACAACCACAGCCGCACTGTAGAGGCGCGCTGGCATTCCACTTCAGCGTGCCTCTACACTCCGGCCATTCATCAGCTGGGTGCCCTCGACAAGTTTGTCTAATATGACCTTTCTATCTTTCTAATAACATCCATAGTTGGCGCTTGACTAATAAATAAAAGTGTGCTACAACGTACCCCGCCAGAGCGAAAAACAAAGCGCGAAGCCCCCCCCCCCCCCCCCCCCGCCCCTAAAAAAATTGGCAGATCCCAAGTACCATGGGAATCGATGTTATGCGAAGCATGCGGAGGCAAGGTGACTGGATTGTAATTTCTTTATGGAGCCAAACGTTACGAAATGAAGTTAAAGATATGTACAAATGTTGGACGCACAGACATATGTTCAACAGTCGCATATGTTTCATATAACCAGTTCTTTACAGTTGCGAAACGATGCCAACAGAAACATGGGTATTACCAACACCATGGAAGCGGTAAGCTGAAATGTAGCACTTGTGCTTGCGAGGCTGATAGCCCTGGATAGTGCTTCGTGGACCAACTCCAGTGGATGGCGCTTAAGTATACAACTGACGTTAACCCGACATGACGCCTGCCTCATAGGAGTACATATGTAATGTTTATGAAATTGGACAGCCTGCACTGCAATCACAATTGACGTTTCACCAACATTACGCCTGCATAGGGTCTATTTCCAAAGCAGTTCCGAGATATGGCGTAGCTCTGTCGTAGAATACCTGATTGCCACGCAGATTTCTTGGGTTCGATTCCTGCTGGGACCCAGATATTTGTTATTTGCATTCGTCGGATCAACGCCGCTGACGTCAGTTTTTCTTAACGGCCTCGCATTTAAATTACTGATGTCTGTCCTCGCCGTTCCTGGGTAAATTATAAATTGTCATACACCTGTGGCGCATACCCGTATACCGCGGCCCGTGGTGTACGGGTATGTGCCACATGTGTCTGCAGGAAACGGTTTGACGACGTATGCAACAGGATTTTCACGTTATTCCAGTCATGACCAGCCAGACATATTCTTCAATACCTCTTACCCTCTCATACAAATTTTGGTCTACTCCAAGTTAAGGAGGCAATCACGAGAGCACCCAGACGTAGGCGGCTAGGTAGATAGATAGATAGATAGATACGTAGATAGAAACGCAAAAGTGCTTGCAGTACGCAAAGAAATGCTTCGCATTTAAAAAATTGGCCGCGTATCTACCTGCTTCGCTGCAAATGTCGTCGAAAGACGATAGTCTTGTGCCGGCCGTACTACTATGTTTTGCCTTGCCTCAGACAGCGCCTACTCTACGTTGAATTGGCTGCATCTGGCTGGCATTGATAAAACACTAGGGTCTTTAGAATTGCGTACCTATGTATTTTCTAATAAAAGAACATACGACTGACACTAACATATTAATGTTGCGCCTCAGGTATGCGTAGCATTTGCTTTTTGATCGAATATGTTCACAAGTATGAAGGCAAACACCAGTTCAAGATGGCTGGGCGTTCAGAAAGTGGTTAAACTTTGGCCGAGTAGCTGAATCGGGTTACGGACAGACAGACAGAATGACCAAAATTTTTGCGTTCAAGTATCCCAAGAAAGACTATCGTCTTTAAAAGTCCCGCTGAGGGGACAAACTCACAACTGTAAAGGCCAATCGCACTCGAGATGCTCGCATGCTTTTGCTTACCTATCTTCACGTCCATGAATTCTTTTCCGCCTTGGTCACTCTGTGCTCTTACTTTTCCAGTACGATGAGTCCCTATTCTGGAGGAAAGGAAAAACATTAGTTTCTACACTGTTAGCATTTTGACACCCTCTTGATCATTGTTGTAATCAAGTTAATGGGGGAAATATTTGCTCGAAAGTTGGTTATATCGCCAATCAAGTCACTTTTGCTATGAATTCTCTTGGCAGACGGATTTTGTTATCCGTAAAAACTTAAGGCAGCTCCGCAGTATTGTTGCCAAACCTGAAGGAACAGAGAAGCTGAGCGGCCTTCTTTTTTTTGTTTATCTTTCTCTTTCTTCCTTTCTCTTTACCTTTGTGTTTTCGCTTTCTAGTCTTATTTCTATCTCTTTCTCTATTTCTATCTCTCTCTTTCTTGCTCTCTATATCTCTTCTTTCTCCTCTATCCTTCTCTCTCTATATATATCTGGCTTTCTTGTCCTTCGTGTCTCTTTCTCTCCCTCGCTATCTCTTTCTCTCTTTCTTTGATCCTTCATCTTTTTCTCTTTCTTTCTCTTTCTGTCCATTTCTCTCTCTCTCTCTTTCTGTGATATACATTACCCTATCCCCTTCTTCCTTACCTCCTCTTAATCCTAACATCTTTCCTCCTTACCATCGTTTCCCTTTCCCACCACCTTGGTATAATGTACTATGCAGAACTACGTTATGCTCTGCTAGGGTAACTTAATAGAATTATGCTCTGCTAGGGTGCCTGGATAGCCGGGTGGTTACGGTCCTTTCCTTCGAATCATGAGTACGCGTGTTCAAATTCCGTCTTGTCAAGAAGACAAGGATTTCTCTCTTTCCGTTTCTTTCTATATCATTCTTTCTCTTTTTTCTTCTTCTCTCTCTGTAGTCGCTGTCTCACCCATCAGAGTTATCATAATCGTGCGCCGGACAAATAGGCGCACGGGTTGTATGAGGGAAGCAGAAGAGGAAAAGGACGAAGAGAGCGCGTACCAGTTCATGATGATGCTAGTGTTTTGTTAGCGGATTAGGATGGACGGCGCATATGGAGTTCCACTGTTGAAATCAGTAACAGTATTATGATGTGACTGTAACTGAGCATCCATTCTCCTAAAAAAAAAAATGCCCCCATCTCCCCGAAGGGAATCGTGAGGAAATGCGAATGCATTTCGCGCGCGCTTCACTCCACTTACAGTGAAACCTCGGTGATACGAATCTCACGGGACCACCGAAAATGTTCGTATCAGCAGAAATTCGTATCACCAGAAAGCATGGAAAATTGGCGTGCGACAAAAGAAAGTTGGCGTAGATTTTCATTTATTGTTTTTTCAGGGCCGCACCAAGTCAGGGAGAACTCTGAATGATTGTCAGTTAAGTTTTTAGATGGCGGCATTCATACCAGCACTCGTTAATACACGGCAAGTACGCGCGTGTTAATTTATGAACCAGGTGCGTTGTTACCCGCGACAGCAGTAGCCCCTTCCAAATGTTAGTATGTTTTTTTCGCATGACAACGGAGTACTACGGAGAACGTAATGGAAGAAGCGCTTTGACGCGATAGATCAAGGCCACAAAATTTCAGAACCACGGTCCTGTGTTATGATTTTGTTATCGCGGAGCTGTTGGGGATGTTTTTGGTAGATTTGCGGCCGTGCCCTGCACAAGTGCGACCTCAACAGTCGCGCATTTTGACATTGTGAGGCCTGACTCTTTCGCCAAGACCATCCTCGCCTTCTTTCGGTCCTCGTCCACCTTTCATGGGATGTCTCATGCACGAGGCAGGCACGTGTAAACACAGTACAACGACATCAGCCCGCGTCGACGCACTAGAAAAAAAAAGCATTGTGCCAATGCCCTCTGTAATCTAAACGCGAAGGCACACAGAGGCACATTAGAGCCTCAAAGATTCGCGCACACAATCTCGGGAGTCCGTGACGCGTCTCTGAAGGTTTATTCTGACTACAAGAAAAGTATTTTTCTTACACAGTGATTCTGACGATTTGGCGGTGCGGCGCGTAGGCCCGCGCTTGCGTTCCCGCGCTCGCAAGTGCTTGGTGCGTCTTCCGCGACAGCGCGGACAGCAGCTCTTCGTACCTGGGCGGTAGCGTACGTTCGTATCAAACGTCGCGGGGTGAAAATCGGTTCGCAACAACCGTACTCCATTACATTGGAGGCCAATGGGCCTTGGCCGGGACCAAAGAAAAATTCGTATCACCCTGAAATTCGTATGACCTGTGATCGTATCACCGAGGTTTCACTGTATATTGTGGTTCGAAGAAGGAAAAGGCGCCTAATTTCTGCAGCCCGGGCGGGAGCACGACGCGGCGCCTGTTTTTTTTTCTTTTTTTTATATATACGTGCGAGCGAGCGGACGGGAGAGAGTGGGGCGCAGGGAGGAGAGAGAGCGAACGGCGAGAGAAGGAGCGGCGAAGCACTGGACCTACCCTCTCCTACACTCTCTCCACACACGCGGGAGCTCCGCCGAGCTCCCGCGATGCGAGCGCCCTCACACACCAGAGCGCGCTCCTCCTCTCCACTCACTCTCCGCTACTCCGCCCGCACCACCTGCTCCGGTTGCTAGGGGCGAGGATAAGCGCGCGCGCCCGCAGCCGTTGCTATGGGAGATGGAGTGAGAGCGGAGAGATGCGAACACCGACGGACGCCTGACATGCCCCGACTAAGAAATGCATTCGCATTTAAAAGTTAATTGTACGTGACGTTTTAGGCGCGAAGCTCCTTGTCTGCCGTTGCGTCGTAGCCAGCCGCATGCAAGGTACCCACTATACGCCATAACGATGACGATGACGCTGATGACGATGAAGAATAAGCGCGTTAGCACATGCACAGCACATGCAAGGTACCCACTATACGCCATGAGCATGACGATGACGCTGATGACGATGAAGAATAAGCGCTTACGAAACAAAGTACAAGAACAACCTCTTCGGACTTCTCGGAGACTTCAACGTTGACATCACGGACAACGACTATCTTGTACAGTATATGACGTCTCGATATGCTCTGCGATACGTTTCGTATGACTGGAAACAACCTACAACCACTAGGGGAACGGGCATAGACCTCGTCTTTGCCAACTATAATAGTTCCCATAGAAGAAGCATTGGCTCTACATTTCACGGACCATAAAGCAGTAATAATGAAGGCAAAACGAAATCCACAACTCAGCACGACATACCATTTATGACCAATAAACATTGTATATAACTCTACACCGCTTCGTCACTCATTTACATGCGTGTGTGGGCAATGTCACGGGTGATTTACGGTAACATCGAACGATCCCATTGCTTCGCCCACTCATCATCATTCACTCCGTGGAGATTCCCTGACTTGTTTCATGATGCTTGCTCATGCTCAGGAAACGAGGCTTAGATAGTTAAAAGTTGTAGGCTGCATTTCCCTTAAGTTCCCAGTTTTAGGCCTCCGATCACTACTCTACGAATTTCAGAAACGTATACACCATTAATGCGATAGCAATTACGGGAAAAGCTCGCTAACTGGATCATTGGTAATTCAGGAAATCGGGTACTTCGGACGTGTTCTCTGGTCCCGGCAAACATATGCATTGTTCAATGAGATCAAACTCTGTTACTACAGTTACGTTTAGCTGCCACCCGAATAATTCGCGTGATCCTTGAAGCTGAGGGCAAGGTGTCGCATATGTGCCGCGCAAAAGAGCGAAAACGGCGTTTGCAGCAATCAAAACGAGGCAGCGCAGTCCGCATCACCATCGTAATCAGTGCGAATCGTATTGTTTAGTTAAAATTCGTATATATTTGCTAGTGGTCTATATGTTATACTACAATGATATATTCTATATAGTGGTAAATAGATCACACCACTCCAGCGTCGTGCTTATTCGCAATCTTCTTGAAGTTATGCGATAGCTTATGCTTGTATAGGTTAGGGACTGTCCTCTACACATCACCTTCCTATGCGGAGCACACTGCAGCTTTGAGATATCAGTTTTAGCGGTTCGGGTCTACACGTGTGTTGGTCGTATCGACCTCGCGCAAAGGGAGCTTTACCTTTTGACTCGTCTCACTCCAAGGCAGTAAAAAGAGCCATTGCATCACTTTGTCTAGAGTCAGCGCACAGGAAATCGTGCCACCCCTAGATGCCATACAGCTTGGATGCACAGGTATCGAAGCTGCTGGTGGCAGGCTATCCACCTAAGTGGTTACAGCAGCGGCTGAAAACCTATTGCAGAAGTGTAATCAACGTATAAAGACAGACGCCAGTAAATTGACTCGAAAGAAACGTGCTCTAGTAGTCGTTTACTACATACATAACGTTTCGGATAATCTCAAAAACATTGCCAATAAGCACGACGTTGGAGTGGTGTTATGTGTTCCCCAACAAGCTCTCCCTCCTTTGCCCTCGAATACCTGCATGCAAAAGCAAGAAGGCGAGGTTGTAAGAAAAAAAATTACCCATCTCCCGCTAAAGGAAACCATGTGTGGATGCGAAGCAGCCGGGTGATAATTAGCTTGAGTGGGAGGAACGTCGCCGCTCTCGTTTTACGGCAGCGGTCCGGGCGCTCATCGCGGCGCTGCACAGGAGAGAATGAGGCGCGCGCGCTCCGCCATTTTCATACCGCGGCACTACCGTGGCGCCCCCAGCGGAGTATGCAGCTGTCACACCACCTGTCGTGCGCGCCGCTCCGTAGAGGATTCCTAGAGGAGAGGACGGGGGGGGGACCGTAGGAGAGGAGAGGGGGGAGGGGACGTGCATGCGCTGTGGGACGCGGGAGCTGCTCAGTAGAATAGAGGATTCCTAGAGGAGAGAGGGGGGAGAGGACGCGCATGCGCTGTGGGGATGTGGGACGCCGGAGCCGCTCCGTAGAGTAGATGATCCCTACAGTAGAGAAAGGGGCTGAGCGTAGGAGAGAGAGGGGGGAGGGGACGCGCATGCGCTGTGGTGGTGTGGGACGCGGGAAGGAGGGACGGACTAAGCACCCTCCAAACACATGCAAGCAAGATCAAGGAATGGGGTCAACCTGGGCGACAGACACCACCTGCCTAGCCATTGCTAAGCAGCCTCTATGTGCTCTCGGCCATGACTCTGATGACTGTGATAGTGGTTGACGGCTTTCATATTACTACAGTGTTCTGGTTCGCATAATGGGTGCTTCCCTACTTCATGAAAGTGGCCGGACGCGGGACGGGGTACGCGGGACGGGGGGACGCGGGAGGGACGGACATAGCCCCGAGCATAAGGTGCTTCGCATCTAAAAAAAAAAAAAAGCACCTTTCTTCTTGCTTGAAACGCACCTGCGGAGTCGTCGTTTATGTTATACCACTGGCATGTGGAAAAAGTTACATAGGTGAAACCGGAAGGTGTGCAAGTGACCGTTTCAGAGAGCACGCCTCAAGTATAAAAAGGAAGGGACGAACGTACAGGCGTGAGCAAAAGTGTGCAGACCACGGGATCGCGTGGCCGAATCCATCGACGCGCCATCTAGCGACGTGACGCCTGCTGCGGTGCGCATGCGCGTCCCGTCTTATCAGTTGGCCTCTCATGCCGCTCTGTCTGACGCGGTTACGGCGTTCGTAGCCAAAACGATAACTGGGTGTCGCTTTCTTTGCTCCTCAGAATCTGTGCCGTTCCTTTACGTAGCGGCTGCGACGGGGCCGGTTCAAGCGCCGGGCTCGCGTCGTTTTCTACACCAGTTGATTAGCCGAACTAAGCATAGCTAGCATCGCATAACCTGATGAAGCCAAGCACACAAAATTAAGTTTTCTCAGCCCAGCCTGCCTTTGTCGCTTTAAGACAAGTTAAACTAAATAAGCATATAGTTAAGTCAAAGTGTAGCCGAAACTAATCAAAGATAGTTGAGCACGGTATCACCTAATAAAGTCAGGCGTAAATAGGTTTAATTAAGCCTAGTCCAGCTTGCTGTTTTCATGTTAAGCGAAGTTAAGCTTAGATGAGCCCAGATGAGTCGAGGTAAGTGTAGCCAAATCTAATTAAGCATAGTTGATCATGCTATCTCTTAATTTAGCCGAGCGAAATTAGCCTAAATAAGGAAAACCTAACCGCGGCCAATTAATCCAAGTTGACTTCCCCATGAGCCCAGAGAAGCCAAGCTCAGGAAGGTACTAATTACTCCTTATCGGCACGAAGCTAATTAAGCTCATTTACATATAAATCAGTGTTAGTTAAGGCGAATACTAATTATGCCTGATTAATTAACCTGAAATCCAACGAAACAGACCCTAGATACTGAAGTTTCACATGACATAATTACGCTAATTATGCATGACTAAGCTAATTACGCAGCGCCAAGGTAAGTATAGATAAATCTGATTAGGCGTGGTTGATCATGGTATCATCAAACTAATCGGATCATAATTAGGTTTTATTAAGCAATATCTCATTAAAACCAATTAAAGTAACTGAAATCGAATTCTCATGAGCTCACAGAATCCAAGCTCAGGAATATACTAATTACCCCCGAACGAGTCGAGTCTCATTTAGCTAGATAAAATGTAATTAGTGTTAACACAAATTATAACTATTAGTGATTAATGTGTGTGACATCGAAGCCCACCCGAGTTACTCTATTTTGTGAGCTTGGCCTCATCAGATTATGCGATGCTAGCTATGATTACTTCGGCTAATCAACCGGTGTAGAAAACAACGCGAGCCCGGCGCTTTAACCGGCCACGTCGCAGCCGCTACGTAAAAGAACGGCACAGATTATATGGAGCAAACAAAGCGACACACGGTTGTCGTTTTGGCTACGAGCGCCGTAACCACGTCATACAGAGCGGCATGAGAGGCAAGCTGATACGACAGGACGCGCATGCGCACCGCAGCAGGCGTCACGTCGCTAGATGTCGCGTCAATGCATTCGGCCACGCGATCCCGTGGTCTGCACACTTTTGCTCACGCCTGTACATAGCAGATCACGTGAGTTCTTGTGGTCGTGAGGCATTGCTTCTCGGGAAAACATTCTCGGGAAAAGCCTAATAAACTAGCCCGCATGTTACTAGAAAGATTTCACATTAAGTATTGGGGGGAGGGTGCGTTAGCGAACCTTCCGTCACTCTGTACTCGAATTAATTTACACACGTGGACAGGTATAAGAGGCAGAAAATACGTTATTGTCACGTGGTCGTGACGTCGACGAAGGTAGAAGTTGGTAGGTCCAAAAATGAAACTCTTTATTAGGCCGAACTTGTGGCCGGTAAACTTGTGGCCGGTAAACAGAAAGTCAGATTACAGCAATACACACTGCAGTGATAGCGGCGAGCAGAGCGTCGGCCGTCGATCAAACTGAACATCGTTGGAACGCGCCGGCTTTTTATAACGCACGCGTCGAACATTCTAGCCTTATCAGTAGTCGTCGCGCGAGCTCTGGAATAATCTTGAGTGTTAGCGTCTTGCGTGCAATCTTAACAGAACGGTCTACTACAAGCGAGAAGCTTCTGGAACAATAAGGCGCGGTCTGCGCCGAGTACTGCTGATAATCTTTGTGGGCGGAAATCGAATACAGCAACTGTAAAAATTAGAAACGCGCGTGGCAATGCCCCCCCCCCTGAAAAAGCATCGTCCCGATGCTTAAAACAGAACACGGGGAAAACTGCATGCAACAATAAATAACAACAATACAGCAAGAAAGTACAATAAAAAACCAATAAGTGCAGTCCTCAGGTTCGCTAACGCGCGTAATACGGTTTGAGACGCACGACAAGGACGACTTCAGGTCGCGCACGGCGCTGTTGAGAGTTCGTAATGCCGTCCGGGACAACCTCGTAGTCCAGAGCGCCTAGACGTCGAAGCACTTTGTACGGCCCGAAGTATCGCCGAAGAAGTTTTTCACAGAGTCCAAGTCGGCGTATCGGCGTCCACACCCAAACGCGGTCGCCGGGCTGGTATTCCACGAAGCGTCGCCGAAGATTGTAGCGGCGGCTGTCGGCCGTCTGCTGATTCTTGATTCGCAGGCGGGCGAGTTGTCGGGCTTCCTCGGCGCGCTGTAAGTAGGCGGTGACGTCGATGTTTTCTTCGTCGGTGACGTTCGGTAACATGGCGTCAAGCGTCGTTGCCGGACTCCGTCCGTAGACCAGCTTGTATGGCGTCATCTGCGTCGTCTCTTGTACGGCCGTGTTGTACGCGAAAGTCACGTACGGAAGGATCGCATCCCACGTCTTGTGCTCGACGTCGACGTACATGGCCAGCATGTCGGCGATGGTCTTGTTGAGACGCTCGGTGAGGCCATTGGTCTGTGGGTGGTAGGCGGTGGTCCGGCGGTGGCTTATCTGGCTGTATCTCAAGATCGCCTGAGTTAGGTCAGCAGTAAACGCCGTACCTCTGTCGGTGATGAGAACCTGTGGGGCGCCATGTCGAAGGACGATGTTCTCAACGAAGAACTTGGCTACCTCGGCGGCACTGCCTTTAGGCAGGGCCTTTGTTTCGGCGTAGCGGGTGAGGTAGTCGGTAGCCACGACGATCCATTTATTTCCGCAAGTCGACGTTGGGAACGGCCCCAGGAGGTCCATCCCGATCTGCTGGAACGGTCGCCGAGGAGGCTCGATCGGCTGAAGAAAGCCTCCTGGTCTCGTGGGCGGTGTCTTCCGTCGCTGACAGTCTCGGCACGTCTTTACGTAGCGGGCGACATCGGTGGCAAGGCGCGGCCAGAAGTACTTTTCCTGTACCCTTACGAGCGTGCGGGAAAGTCCGCGGTGTCCGGCCGCCGGGTCGTCGTGTAGTGCCTGGAGGACTTCTGGTCGTAGTGCTGCAGGCATTACGAGAAGGTAGTCGGCTCGAAGTGGCGAGAAATTCTTCTTTATGACAACGCCGTTTCGCAAGGAAAACGACGCGAGTCCTCGCTTGAATGCCTTTGGAACAATGGCGGTCTTGCCTTCGAGATACTCCACAAGGCCCCTGAGTTCCGGGTCGGCTCGCTGTCGTTCGGCGAAGTTGTCGGCACTTATAGTTCCCAAGAAGAAGTCATCCTCCTGGTCATCCTGCGGCGGCGGGTCGACGGGGGCACGAGACAAGCAGTCGGCGTCAGAGTGTTTTCGTCCCGACTTGTAAACGACGGTGACGTCGAATTCTTGACGCCTTAGACTCCATCTTGCGAGGCGACCTGAAGGGTCCTTCAAGTTAGCTAGCCAACACAAGGCGTGGTGGTCGCTCACAACTTTGAAGGGCCTCCCGTGGAGGTAGGGGCGAAACTTTGACGTAGCCCAGATGATGGCGAGGCACTCCCTTTCTGTTGTGGAATAGTTGGCTTCTGCCTTGGATAGCGACCGGCTAGCATAACCGATAACCCTTTCTACGCCGGCAGCTCTCTGGACAAGAACGGCGCCGAGTCCTACGCTGCTTGCGTCGGTGTGGATTTCCGTGTCGGCGTGTTCGTCAAAATGCGCAAGTATTGGAGGCGTCTGCAGGCGTCGTTTCAATTCTTGAAATGCTTCGACTTGCGCCGATCCCCACTTGAATTCCACGTCGTTTTTCGTGAGCTGAGTTAGTGGCTCGGCGATGCGTGAAAATTCCTTGACGAAGCGTCTATAATAGGCGCACAAGCCGAGAAATCGGCGTACGGCCTTCTTGTCGGTGGGCGGCGGGAAAGCAGCGATGGCAGCTGTTTTCCGTGGGTCGGGGCGAACTCCAGACTCGCTGATAACGTGACCCAGGAACAGGAGTTCCTCGTATGCGAAGCGGCACTTTTCTGGCTTCAGGGTGAGTCCGGAGGCCTTGATTGCTTGAAGTACTGCGTCAAGTCGCCGGAGGTGTTCGTCGAAGTCTGAAGCAAACACAATGACGTCGTCCACGTACACCAGGCAAGTCTGCCACTTCAATCCTGCCAGTACTGTATCCATAACCCGTTGGAAAGTCGCAGGCGCCGAGCAAAGACCGAAGGGCATGACTGAACTCGAAGAGACCATCTGGTGTTATAAACGCGGTCTTCTCTCGGTCTCTCTCGTCGACCTCAATTTGCCAATAGCCGGTCTTGAGGTCCATCGACGAAAAGTACCTCGCGTTGTGGAGTCGATCCAGGGTGTCGTCTATCCGTGGGAGAGGGTACACGTCCTTCTTCGTTATTTTGTTCAGGCGGCGATAATCGACGCAGAAGCGTAGGGTTCCGTCCTTTTTCTTCACTAACACCACGGGTGACGCCCACGGGCTCTTTGAAGGCTGGATGATGTCGTCGCGTAGCATTTCGTCGACTTGGTTCTTTATGGCCTCGCGTTCCCGCGTTGAAACTCTGTACAGGCTCTGACGTAGTGGCCTGGCGCTTTCGTCTGTTATGATGCGGTGTTGTGCGACTGGGGTCTGTCGAACTCTTGACGACGACGAAAAGCAGTCCTTGTATTGCAGGAGCAGGGTTTTCAGCTGTTCTTGTTTATGCGTCGGAAGGCTCGGATTGACGTCGAAAGATAGTTGGTGAGCTTGCGTCGTCGAAGCACGTTCGGTAAACTCGGCGAGGGTGAGGGCATCGCTGGTTTCCACAATTTCTTCGATGTAGGCGACCGTCGTGCCTTTGCTCACATGCTTGTATTCGTTGCTGAAGTTCGTGAGCATCACTGTTGCTTTCCCTTCACGGAACTCGGCGATGCCTCTTGCGACGCAAATCTGACGGTTTAAAAGCAGGTGCTGATCGCCCTCGATGACGCCTTCGAAGTCCGTGGGTTTTTCGGTGCCGACGGGAATGATGACGCTGGAGAGAGGCGGAACGGTGACGTGCTCTTTTATCACGTTCAATGCATGGTACCCTGGCGTCGTCTGGGTAGGCAGCGCTTTTTCTGAAGTTAGTGTTATCGACTCAGACCTTAGGTCGATGACGGCGCCGTGGTCACTTAGGAAGTCCATTCCAAGTATCACATCCCTGGAGCAGTTTTGTAGGATTACAAAGCTCGCAGGATAAGTCCTGTTATTGATGGTGACTCTCGCCGTGCAGACACCAATCGGCGTTATCAGGTGGCCTCCAGCTGTCCGGATTTCGGGTCCACTCCAAGCGGTCTTTACTTTCTTCAGCTTGGTGGCGAATGGCCCAATGACGACGGAATAGTCGGCCCCAGTGTCGACGAGAGCGGTGACGTTGTGGCCGTCGATGAGAACGTCGAGGTCGCTAGTCCGTCGCCTTGCGTTGCGGTTAGGTCGCGGCGTCGGATCACGGCTGCGTCGATTTGTTGCGGCGCTTCCATGCTGCGTCGTCAGGTCTTCTTCGGTCCGCGAGGTTTCGTCGGCAGGGCTTCGTCTGCTTCGCGTCGTGTTCTGCAGGTCTCGTCGCGTTGTCGTCGTCGGCGGCCGCGGAGGATCTTCGGCATTTCGTCGTACAGCAACCGCACCTCCATCGGTTGCTGCCCTTAGTTTCCCTGATACGGGCTAGGCGACCGGCCCCGGTTTGGGCCAGTGTACTGCCGGCGGTGCGGTGACATGTAGCGGCCGGGCGACGTCGAGCGGGAAGGTCGTCGTTGCTGCCACTGTGTTCCGGTGAGGTAGTCGTCGATGTCGCGAGGCCGTTCGCCTGGCTGCGGACGCGGCGCGTTGACGGCGAATCCGCGTAGCCCCATCTGTCGGTACTGGCAGCGGCGGTACGTGTGGCCGGCCTCCCCGCAGTGGTAGCAGAGCGGGCGGTTGTCAGGGGCGCGCCAGACGTCGGTCTTCCTTGGCGTGTAGCGCGGCGCATAGCGCTGGCCGACAGGAGGACGGTAGGGCGTCGGTGGTGGTGGTGGTGTCTGGCGGCCGAACTGTGGCGATGCGCTGTCTTGACGTTGTCGCTGTGCGGGCACAGGACGGCAGACCGCAGCGGCGTAGGTCATGGCCTCCGGATGAGGCTGCGGTGTTTCGGGAATTCCGAGCGATTGATGAACTTCCTCGCGGACTATGTCGGCGATCGAATCCACTTGAGGCTGCGGCGAAGGTAACAGCTTGCGCAGCTCCTCCCGCACGATCGCTCGGATGGTCTCGCGCAGGTGGTTGGTGCTGAGGGTATGAGCTTCGGCGTAGTTGGTTGTTGAAGAGGGGCGGTTATACTGCCTTGTCCGCATCTCAAGTGCCTTTTCGATTGTCGTGGCCTCGGTAAGGAATTCGTCGACTGTCTTGGGTGGGTTGCGGACAAGTCCCGCAAACAGCTCTTGCTTGACACCTCGCATCAGGAACCGGAGCTTCTTCTCCTCAGCCATGGCAGGGTCGGCGTGCCGGAACAGTCGATCCATCTCCTCCGTGTAGATAGCGATACTTTCATTGGGAAGCTGCACACGGGTCTCCAGCATAGCCGCGGCTCGTTCCTTGCGGACCACGCTGGTGAACGTGCTTAGGAACGTCGTCCGAAAGAGATCCCAGGTCTGTAACGTGGGTTCAGGGTTCTCGAACCACGTCCTCGCGGCGTCTTCTACGTAGAAGTAAGCGCGGCGCAGTTGTTCGTCGGAGTCCCAGTTGTTGAAAGCCGCGACTCGTTCATACGTCTCCAGCCAGGTCTCGGGGTCCTCGCTTGGCGATCCATGGAAAGTCGGTGGCTCTCTCGGTGGCTGGATCACGATCGTTGCAGGGGGACGCAGCGGCCGTCATCGTGCCTGTCGTCTTCGTCGCCGTGCCTTTTGGCTTGTCCGGTAGGAGTCCGTATTGTGGTGCCAGTCCTTGTAGTCTCCGGCTGGCTCGACTCTCCTGGATGGTGTCGGTTTCTTCTTGGCGACTTGGGCTGGGTTCACGGCTTGACAGGGGTGTCCGGTACATGAACGAAAAGCACCTCCACCAGATGTCACGTGGTCGTGACGTCGACGAAGGTAGAAGTCGGTAGGTCCAAAAATGAAACTGTTTATTAGGCCGAACTTGTGGCCGGTAAACAGAAAGTCAGATTACAGCAATACACACTGCAGTGATAGCGGCGAGCAGAGCGTCGGCCGTCGATCAATCTGAACATCGTTGGAACGCGACGGCTTTTATAACGCACGCGTCGAACATTCTAGCCTTATCAGTAGTCGTCGCGCGAGCTCTGGAATAATCTTGAGTGTTAGCGTCTTGCGTGCAATCTTAACAGAACGATCTACTACAAGCGAGAAGCTTCTGGAACAATAAGGCGCGGTCTGCGCCGAGTACTGCTGATAATCTTTGTGGGCGGAAATCGAATACAGCAACTGTAAAAATTAGAAACGCGCGTGGCATTCTCTTCATTTCTTCTTTTCTTGGATGTGACAAAGGTGTATATATATATATATAATGAAGGGATAAATAACATAGGACCCGGAAGTAACCGACCGAAGGCCGGCCGCGGGACCGGTCTTCGTCGGAGGCCGGCCCCGCGGCCGAAACGTCAGTCCTTCCCAGAACAATTTTTCCTAAGTGCTTGATATATTTTTTTTGAACTATATATATATATATATATATATATATATATATATATATATATATATATATATATATATATATATATATATATATATATATATATATATATATATATATATCCTGCCGGTGGCAAGTCATCTTTTCGTCCACTTTTCTTTCTTCACATTTGCGTTACAATTACTCCTGATAACGTCCCCTCTACTTTCCTTGTCATCATTGTCTGTTAGTTCTCATTAATGATGTGTTTAACAAAGCAAACGAGCCCTTACGTTGACACTTCTTCTCTTTATATATATATAGTGCCACGCGCGTTTCTAATTTTCACAGTTGCTGTATCCGGTTTTCGCCCACAAAGACTGTGAGCAACGCTCATCGCAAACCGCGCCTCTTTGTTCGACAAGCTTCGCGATTGTTATAGATCATTTTGTTAAGATCGCGCGCGAAGCGCGAACACTCGAGCTTATTCCAGAGCTTGCGCGACAACCAGCGATAAGGCTGGAATATTTGATGCCACGCTTATAAATGCCGGCGCGCTTCACCGCTCGTCAGTTGATCGACGGCCGACGCTCTGTTCGCCGCTATCAGTGCCAGCGTGTATTGCTGTAATCTTACTTTCCGTTTACCGGCCACAAGTTCGGCCTAATAAACAGTTTCATCTTGGACACGTCGCCTGCTGCCTTCGTCGGCGTCACGACCACGTGACAATATATATATATATATATATATATATATATATATATATATATATATATATATATATATATATATATATATATATATATATATATACACAGCTGCAAGCAAGGCTTGTTCCTTTTGTATCCTGCTTGTGTGCTGCGTTTTTCTTGCGCTAGGTAACTTTTAGTGAAAAACGGGGATGAGCACAATAGTCACTTGTGCAAATGCGATCCGCAGGACTTGCCTGTCTACTAGTTAAACATGAGTGATTATAAATCCTTTCATTATCATTGCCGCTCGCGCACCGGCCGTAGCAGTTACCACAGCTCGAAGAAAGCATGCAACCAACGGCTCCGAAATTCCTTCAGCTATGAGAAACATGAATTTAGGATGTTCCGACGTACAGGGTGTTCCAACAATCTATAGCGAGGGTTAAAAAATATGCCAACGCACTCTATGACGATGCGTCCTAATGCATGTTGATTACTATCACCTGGATAAAGTCACACTACTTTTTGTTTTCCGCTTAATTGCCTAATTAGGAATGATTAATTAAGTAACTAATGAGGCAACGAAGCTAGCCGCAATTAAATGGGGAAAATCGTACATCGGTTCGCAAAACGACCGATTAGAGTTTCTTACTGTATATCTATTAGTTTTTAGTGTTTTTCGGCTTATTGTAGATGCCCGCGAAATACAAAAAAAAAAAACAACAGAAAAAAAAAGCCACGTGTAATGCCCGCTTGTGCGCCTAGGCGCGCCATGATAGCAGTACTCCCTAACGTTCCACGTACACACGATATGCTTCCCTCGCGACGGTTCATCACAGGGATAAGGAGACGCAGCGGTTATCGCTTGTGCTGCCGCTAGCAATACGTGTGTAACCGCGTAGACCCCACCATCGCCGCCGCCCATGAAGGAAGGAATTCCTTCCTCCATGCCGCCGCCTGCCGAAGCAGCACACCAGGCGAAACACCGTGGTCTTCTTCGTACGGGACGTTTTGAAACGCTGCAGTACGGTACGCAAGCGGGCATGTCACGTGGTATGTTTAAAAATTTTCGCGGGCATCTGGAATAAGCAGAAAAACACTAATAATTAACAGATATGACGTTAGAAATTGTCTAATCGGACGTTTTGCAAACCGGTCTACAATTTTTCTCCGTAGAATTTCTGCCTAGCTTTGTTGCTTCAAAAGTTAGGCAATTAAACATGCCTTATTGGGCAGTTAAGAAGAACACACACAAAAAAAAAAAACCCGGCAGATCCCACGCACTGTGGGAATCGATATAATGCGAAGCAGCCAACAAGGAGCAAATCGTGCTGTACATAATTTGCATGTCATGATTTATATGTTAGGACCTGTCATTTATGTTCGTCATACAGTCACGTCGCGCAATACCAATTTTGGTGTATATCAAGCTAGCGAACTGGACGCAAGCGCACCATGAGCGTGGCATGTAAATGACATTGTAGATGACATGCATGCGAAGATTTTCATGTTACCACCTGCCACTTATTTTCGCTATACAGTCATGTACCGCAATACCAATTTTGTGTATATCAAGCTAGCGAAACGACCGCGAGCGCACCATGAGCGTGGCATGCAAGTCATATTGCACATGACATGCCATGATTTCCATATGACCCCTTGGCACTTATGTTCGTCATACAGTCACGTCACGCAATACCAAATTTGGTGTATATGAAGCTAGCGAAACGGCCGTCAGCGCACCATGAGCGTGGCATGTTAATCATGTTGTACATGACATGCAGCTCATGATTTTCATATTAGCACCTGTCATTTATGTTGGTCATGCAGAAATGTCTCATCGTACCAATTTTGGGATATATCAAGTTAAGAAAATGGCCTCAGGAGCACCATGGCCATGGCGTGTAAATCGTACTATTCATGACAAGTTATTCTCGATTTTCATGATGTGAGCAGTCATTCATGTTCGTCATACAGTCATGTTATGCCATACCAATTTTGGTATAAATCTCATTAAGGATACGGCCAGGAGAGCACAAAGTCGTAGGCGGCTAGATATAATGATAGATAGATAGATAGATAGATAGATAGATAGATAGATAGATAGATAGATAGATAGATAGATAGATATATAGATAGATAGATACGCTCAAAGTCTCCGAAGTTCGCTAAGAAATGCTTCGCATTTAAAAATAGTGGGACGAGCTCCAGACGATAGTAAGCAACATGCATTTGGTGTCATCCTGATAGAGTGCGTCGGCATATTTCTAAACCCCGGCTGAAGATAGCTAAGGCACACTGTATAAAACCGCCTTAGTCCAGAACTCTGAGTTGTTACAAAAAAAGCTGTTTCATAAAAATATACACCAGTCAAGAATGAATACACATCAGTGGAAAAGGGCAACCAGTACTGGGCACTACGGCGTGGCGCTCACGGCATACATATATATTTGTTAGCAGCTTTGTGGTCGTACAACTGAGTATTGATGGCTAATGAGTATGTTTGTTTATCTGCCATTAGAGCTCATAAGCACATTAGACCTACGAGACAGTGAATTTTTTCAATGCTGCGCGGCAACAGGTTGGCGGTGGATAAGATTTTGTATAAGCTTACGCTGTTTTCGATGCAACATAGTCATAAAAGAATTCGTAATGATATTCTTCGTAGTTCTCAAGATTTCTTGGCCTGAGTTTGTTCTTCATGTAGTTATGACATGAAACATTTCTATTCTCCAATGCGTAATTGTAGCTGGAGGAATAAATCCATATTTTTTCCTTCGTGTCCAAGAACTGAAAAACATTCATATGTATGTTAAATTGTGTGAAATATTTTAGAACATAGGTTCAGAAATATTTCTCTTGGCTTGTGCATATCTAAAGTAATCCACTTGAAGCAAAATATGTGAAGCATTCACCTTAGTAGACGTAATGGTCGGAACACATACAAAAATATACGCTGCATGCTTGAAGCTGACCTCAAAATATTGTGGCAATAACAAATAGAAAATATCAGCGAGAAGTAGAACGAACACAGTGTCGTTTCTGCACTTTGATATGCTTGCCTTTTGGAGTAAATTTTTAAGTACGTCAGTCGCTGTGATGTAGTGGTTAGGGTGCCCGACTGCTGACCCGAAGGTCGCGGGGTCGATCCCGGCCGCGGCGGTCGCACTTCAGAGGAGGCGAAATGGTAGACGCCCGTGTACTGTGCGATGTCAGTGCACGTTAAAAAAACACCAGGTGGTCAAAATTTCCGGAGCCCTCTACTACGGCGTCCCTCATAATCATATCGTGGTTTTGGGAAGTTAAAACCCAGGTATTATTATTCAATTTTAAGTATATAGTACGCGTCTCAATCGCGGGTGCACTAATCTGCGTAAACGTATTGCGTAGTGGGTGAAGAGGTGTGATTCTTGAAGTATTGAACCTCGATGAAACGAGCACCATAATACGTGGCTGGGCTCAAGGCAACAGATATGTAGATTTAGGATAAATTAGTGAGAAGCGCTAAGAACGACAATGGCAAGAATAGCGCTGAAGAAGAAAACAGCGATTGAATGCGTGCTCGTGAATTATTATTGATTTGAAGTCAGCGCCTATCAGGTTTAAGTTCTTGCCGAAACCAGTATTTTTTTAGCACTATTTAATAAGACACCTTGCGACTTTAAAAACCCGCCAAAGTTTCTGCGTCTGTTTGTGTTATGATCGTCTGTGAAACCGTCGTACTGTGCACGTATGCAGCTTCTACGTCGCAGCTGGTGGATACTAAAAAAAAAAAAAAAAGAAACATGGCTGATCCCTCCGTCAAAAGAATCGGTATAACACGAAAGTGAAAAGTGTCTTCACAGAAGTAGTGCTTACTGAGTAGCGATAATGAGACTTCGTACAACGTCTATTGCTGTTTCTCACCTATACCACAGTTTGACGTGGATGCACCCACGTCGACGCCTAGTGGCACATCCCCATCGCGACGACAAACGCCCATGATCATGATTTAACCGCTGTGGTAGTTAAGCTTTTTAACCTATACCTGGACACAGTGTATCACGAATCGCGCGCAAAGATGACGTCAACAAGCACGCAACACGTAACAAGCACGTAACACTGGTACTGTACACTTCAAGCACGTAACACGTAACAAGCACGTAACACTGGTACTGTACACTTCTTCAAAGCGTCGTCATTGAAGGAGAGAAACGGCACGGCGTGCGCTTCCGACAGATGCGCTAACCTACGCCTGTGCTCCTGCATACACTACCACAGTGCGCTTCAGCACCACGGGAGGCAGAGCTTGAGCCGCGAACGCGCGCAGGCGTTCCGCGTCCCGCTGGCCTCCGTCTCGCTCCACCAAGGCCCCACATTCGTCCGTCGACATCATTGCCTTTCTGCAGTGCCTACGGCAGCAGTTTTATTAGTCGGTGCTATCGCACTAGAGGTATTCTGCGGCGAAACACCGTTGGCGCATGCGGAAGCGCACTACTCCGACAACGAGCCGTCACATGTTAATACGAAGCGAAAGGCAAATAGCATAACTAGAGTAACACATAACTACGTCTAGGGCGACTCCCCAATGCTAGCGCGGCCAGTGTTTGTTGCTGCTATCAAAAGGCTTTCACCATGACCTCCGAGACTGCGCGCCGGCGTGCAATCTCGGACGCCATGCTTTAACTGCGTCGTCGACGAATCGTTCTCTATCGGTGCTAGTGTCATGCCGCATTACTTCTCTTCATCGCTCACAGACGGCAGCACCGCCCGGCGCCGCCAACCGAGAGCACCGAGCGAGAGAGATTGTGTGAGCGATATAAGGTGCGTTGGTAAAATGGTCTCCGTCTGATTCTTTAGCTTAGTCGGTAGAGCGTCGGGTGCTTACCGTCGCGGGCTGAGGAGTGGAAGTTCGATTCCGGGTGGGGGGTCATTTTTCTAAATGTTTTTTTTTCTTTCTCATTTGGTGGCGTCCATTTTATCAACGTCATATCCGTGACGTAAATACGTCACTAAACTTTTGGTGGGCCCCGGCATAAAACACTTTCGTGTTAAAATGGTCTAAGAGATTTGCCGCCTTCCCTTCACGGCCTCACTAAAGGCTGGAGTTCCGCGAGGCTTTAGTAGTTTAGTAAGTTGTGTTCGTAGGATACAAAAAAAAAACTAGAAAAAAAATTGGCAGATCCGAAGTACCATGGCAGTCGATGTTATGCGAAGCATGCGGAGGCAAGGTGACTGGGCTGTAATTTTTTTATTGAGCGAAGCGTTACGAAATGACGTTAAAGATATGTACAAATGTTGTACGCACAGACACATGTTGAACAGTCGCATACGTTTTATATAACCAGTTGTTTACAGTTGCGTAATGAGGCCAACAGAAACATGGGTATTACCAACACCAGAAGCGGTAAGCTGATATGTAGCACTTATGCTTGCGAGGATAATAGCCCTGGATAGTGCTTCGTGAACCAACTACAGTGGATGGTGCTTAAGTATACAAGTGACGTTAGCCCTACACGACGCCTGCCTCGTAGGAGTAAATATGTAATGTTTATAAAATTAGATAGCTTCCACTGCAACCGCAAATTGCCGTTTCACCAACGTTACGCCTGCATAGGGTCTTTTTCCAGAGTAGTTCCGAGACCTGTCGTGGCTCTGTGGTAGAATTCTTGATTGCCACGCAGATTGCTCGGGTTCGATCCCCGATGGGACTCTGATATTTATTATTTGCATTCGTCGGGTCAACGTTGCCGACGTCAGTTTTCCTTAACGTCATCGCATTTAAGTTACTAATGTCTGCCATCGCCGTTCCTTGGTAGATATGAACTGTCAATCACCTGTGGCGCATACCCGCATACCGCTAACCGTGGTATACGGGTATGTGCCAGATATGTCTGCAGGAAAGGGTTTAACGACGTATGCGACAGGATTTTCACGTTATTCCTGTCATGACCAGACAGTCATATTCAACAAGGGTCGAAGACTAGCTTGTAATGTACGAGCGAGTAAGCGACGGGCACTAATGTGAACGTACAGTGATGTTATCAAGCATTGCGCTCTATCTCAGAGGAACTGCAAAAGATGGTACGATCTACGCGAAGGTGACCGGACATGCTGGGATGAGTGCGAATAAAAAAATTCGCAGTTTCGCCACAAGGCGAAGCAATGAATGCGATAGCAACAAATTGAAATGTCAAGCGACAAATGGCAAGCAGGTCGAAACGTGCAGCGCGCTACGCACACATGACGCACGAAAACAACACGCACAGGACGAGAGCGAACTAAAACATTCACAGCTCGACACTTAACGCGCTGCTCAAACAAAAACGACGCACGAAACGTATTCACGGTTACAGACGAGCGCGAACTAACAAGTGTCACAGTAGTTACTTCGCTGTGTTTGAAAAGCGTGCTCTTTTCGCAATTAGGGGGACTGCAGCGAGCGATGTGACCTTCGCGTGCCCGGTAACTTCAACGCTATCGTTCCGGCGAAAGGCCCATTCGCCGCCACCGCGAGATAAGCGCGCGCGCACGAGGATCTACCCTCCCCCTCCCCCCTCGGGCAAACTGCGCGCCGGAGAGCTAGGAGCGCCTGAGAGCGCGCGTCGCGACGAACGGCGCCCAGCTAAGCCCCGGCCTTTGCGCCATCTCGCTGGTAATGCTGAAAACACGCTGAAAACTCGCTGTATATAGACTATTTTACCTAAGACATATGGGCGCCGCCATCTTGGGCTGTTAAGTCGTTGCCTTCTTGTTTTTGTATATTGCGATGTTAATTAATAAGGCCATGAAACATCGTATGCACCAACTCAACCGTTTTCATGTGTATGCGTCTACTGTAACACTGTTAGTTTAGTTGTTAACGATGCAAAACACAAAGGTTAACAGCCCAGCATGGCAGCACCCCAGCACCTCCATAAAATAGTCTATAAATAGCTCGCCGTTTGAACGTTGAAGGACGTTCGCCTTCGTGGCTGAGCGGTTAACGCCGCGCGCTGCAGAGTGAGAGGTCCCTGGTTCTATGCCGCACGTCGGAAACATTTTTCTGAATTATCTTTCTTTGAGGTTTTTATAAATATATAGATACATATACATATACGGGACATGACGGCGACGGCGACGCCAACGGCGAAACCAGCCGAGAGTGTCCATATAATTGCTATCGCAATAAAACGCCAGGCCTACGCTGAACACGCCGCACAGCCACAGCGTCAGCTGGAGGAGCGGCCTTCAAGCCCGCTGTGAACTCTTTTAGGCCGCCCACCAGAAGTACACTTGCGAAGGAACTATTACGCGCTAATTCATAGTTTCATTCATCCTGAGATGCAGCGATGTTCCCACTACATTTTTTCGGCAACGTGTTCACCTAGACGGTAGAGCGTTTCCGAAGAGAACACCTTTGTGTGTGTGTGTGTGTGTGTGTGTGTGTGTGTGTGTGTGTGTGTGTGTGTGTGTGTGTGTGTGCGTGCGTGCGTGCGTGCGTGCGTGCGTGCGTGCGCCATTCCAGTTGAATGCAAGGTTGAATTTGTTAGATTTTCATAAAAACGGCGTGACGCAAAGAGACGAAAACACTGAACAGCGCAGGAACGCAAGCTGTTGTGTTGGTGTGTTTTTCAGCCTTTCATCACTCTTTCCGTTTCACGAGAGAGATTTGTATTGTGGCAGAAAAGCTGAGAGGTCGGCCTGAATCAATTTTCTGGCCTGCTACTCAGCGTAAGAAAAGGGGAGGCGACGAAAAAGAAAAGAAAGAGAAGGTATTGATGATGATGAGGAGGAAGGTGGTGATGAAACAAAACGTTCACTAACAATTTACAGTCTCTTGTCGAGTTCGGTCTCTCGTAAAAACTTGTTTAGCGCTTTCAGAATATCGCGCTGATGACGAGGTGGTGGTCCCAACAGAACTTTTTTCAGAAACTTGTTGCTCCGTAGAATTCAACAAGGTGGTGGCCATCGAATTTCTTTGCGTGATATATCGCGGGCAGATGCACAAGATATGTTCCGTAGTCTCAGGAGTGCCACAGGTCTCGCAATGCGGACTGTCTGCACGGCCGATAAGGTGTAGGTAACGACGAGTGAAGACAACACCTATTCGTAATCGGTGCAGTAAGCTTGTACTGCACCTTTTCATGGTTGGCGGTATTCTAACATGCATATCTGGGTCGAGATCATGAAGACGGCGGTGACGGTGACTTGGCAATGACCAATATGCTGCAGTAGTTTCTCGGAGGAGTGTATATGCAACGGTGTTAGTATCCGGCCGTGAAAATGGTATGGACAAGAATGTGGCGTTATCGTGAGACATCTTTGCCTCCGCATCGGCTTGCTCGTCGCCATGTATGCCGCAGTGCCCTGGAACTGCACATCTCCTACACCTATCAGGCAGAAGAGCGGACCATGATCCCGGAGGACTGGCGTGGTGCGTTGGTTATCCAGCCTCTGCCCCAAAACATAGCTAGGGAGACTCATGAAGGCAGGCGAACTGCGCGGGTTACAGCCTTGCAAGGACGCTATGGGTCCCGTCTTGGAGTCTTCTACGCGTACGCGTCTGGCCCTCACAACGGGGGGTGGTATACGGCAGCCGTAGTCCATCAAAACGTGCCTGTTCAAGGGCTCACTTTTCGAGCCCCGGACATTACTCACGCGGAGGAAGTCGCCATAGCTCTCGCCGCAGCGGACCCCGCATATCGGATCATTATTACCGATTCGCGGAGTGCGTACCAAAATCTTACGAAAGGTCGCATCCCCAATCGCGCTGCTCAAATCCTGAAGGGTTGTTATTATCTGGACTGCCCTAATACACGTTTAGTCATCTGGACCCCAGCTCACGCAGGACTAGGTGGTAATGAGGCTGCCGATGCCTCGGCCCGCGCGCTTGATTCCCGGGAACCTCCTCGCCCTCCATCGCCTGATGATCCCGAACCTAATCCGATCACCTCATTTCGCGACATCACAGCGATGTACAAATTGAACAGGCTCCGATTTCCGCCCCCGGCGCCGGGCCTGACTAAGGCTGACGAGCGCTGGCTCTTACGCTTATACACCAACACAGTATTGTGCCCGGCGATACTGAAGCATTTCAATGCGGCCTTCTCCAGGGAATGCCCACACTGTGATCATCCGCTTGCGGATACTTTCCACCTGGTGTGGGCATGCCCATCTAACCCGGTGGTCCCCCCAATCACCTCCCCATCACCCCCCTACCCGAGAGAGCTGGGAGGCTGCCCTGTTCGGCTGCTCGGCCTTGGAGGGTCAAAGAGCCCTCGTGGCCAGGGCGCGTGCCGCTGCGGAAGCCACAGGGGTCCCGGACTAGGGACTCCTCCTAGAGTTTGTACAGGGTCGGCCCTTAAGGCCGCCCCTATCTCTCTTGTAAATAGTCTAAATAAATGTTTTTCACCACCACCACCCAATGATACCTTATTTGATGGCCAGTTTTCAGGGCTAAATCGTGTATTTCGGCCACTTCTTGAGCAAGAAGATATGGCCCCCGTTTAAGCGCTGAATTTATGACCTGAAGTGCTGGTTTAGAATCACAAAATATAGTCCACTTGCGAGGAGGCTGCGTCGGTATATAACGAATGACCTCGCGGATGGCCACAATCTCTGCCGCCGTCGATGTTGTTCGGTGGTCTAGACGGAAGCGTTTGCTGGTCTTCAAACTTGGTATGACGAACGCCGCTGTTGAAGCTGTGGGTAACACAGACCCGTCAGTAAAGACATGTATAGAAGATGCATATTCTGTAGATATGTACGATAACGTTAATTGTTTCAGGCCACATGAGGGTATACGCGATTTTTTTACCCACTCCGGGAATGGATAGGCGCACCTTAGGTCTTGGTAATGTCCATGTTGGTATCTCTACAACTTTCGCTGGAGCAAAGCCTATGGGAATGATGCTGTGATGGCGTGAGATTGATTCTGCGAAAGTGCTGTCCGGTCGGTGGGTGTGGATTGTCGATAACGGATGACGATCATGACGGGTTAACAGTCGGAGATATACCCTTAAAGGTTCGCACAAAAAATAACTATCTATGGGAGTTACGCGTACTTCCGCAATAACTCCCATCGTTGAAGTACAGCGCGGCAGTCTAAGACATGTTCTCAATGCCTGAGCTTGCAAGCTTTGCAATGTACGCACCCCGCCACGGTGGTCTAGTGGTTATGGCGCTCGACTGCTGACCCGAGGGTCGCGGGATCGAATCCCGGCCGCGGCGGCTGCATTTTCGATGGAGGCGAAAATGTCTGAGGCCCGTGTACTTAGATTTAGGTGCACGTTAAAGAACCCCAGGTGGTCGAAATTTCCGGAGCCCTCCACTACGGCGTCTCTCATAATCATATCGTGGTTTTGGGACGTTAAACCCCAGATATTATTATTATTATTATTATTATTATTATTGCAATGTACGTAGGCAGGACGGGCGAAGACTGGTCATAATCGGTAAGCTGTATCGCAGGTAGCCTACGAAAAGTGCCTCATACAGTTGGAGCAATGACCTTTCTGATGGGCCCCATTTCGTGCCTGCTATGTATTTAAGCATGTGTATAAAGCTGCTTAGTTTGGACCTAAGCATCGACATATGCTTTGACCAGGACAAGTTTCGGTCAATCATCACTCCTAGGAATCGGTGATACGTTACATATGGTACGAAAGCACCATCAATCGTAACCTGGTAACGGTGCATCGCTTTGGGTGTAAATGGAAGGGCCGCACACTTCGCAGTCGTCAATCGTAGACCACGCGATCGCAAATATTTAGAGCTGACCGATGCTGCATATTGTAGTCTTGCTCGAAGCTGTGGCCGTGAAACACCAAAAGCCCATATGCAGACATCGACTGCATACAGGCTCATCTTGGCGGTCTCTGGTACTACATTGGCGAGTCCAATGAGGGTTACGTTGAAGAGTGTCGAGCTGAGAATGCCGCCCTGAGGTACACCGCGAAGGACTTCATGACGACTCGTCTCTCCATCCGTCGTCGTCATAAATATAGTCCGGCCTGTAAGGCAATTCATTATCCACAGAAGCATCCTGCCTCCCATTCCTAGCTCCTCAAGTGCGTCGAGGATGGCGTCATGTAACACGTTATCATATGCGCCTTTGACATGCAAAAAAAAAAAAATTGCTCCTGTCAAGCGTCGACGCTTCTTTTCCTGTTCGACAGTTGATACCAAATCGATCACGCTGTCAATAGAAGACCTCCCTTTGCGAAAGCCTGTCATCATGTCCGGGTAGAGGTTGTTTTTATCCAGCAACCATTCCAGCCTCGTCAACACCATTTTCTCCATGACCTTGCCTACGCGACTTGCCAGGGCAATTGGTCTGTAAGATGATAAGGCATGAGGTGTTCTTCCAGGCTTCAGAAGCGCGACAACACGACTGGTTTTCCATTTTTTCGGCACAGTACCTGTACGCCACGGCGCATTGAGCATGGATAGAAGAAGAGCGTGTGCTTCTTCCCCCAGAGAACGGAGCGCAGCGTACGTGATGCCGTCTGGTCCCGGCGCCGATGAGCGTCGAGTCGAGGCAAGTGCGGCATCTAGCTCTTGCATCGTGAACATGACATCAAGACGGTCATCAAAGGCTGACGGGGCTTGTTGGTCCCTTGTTGAGGGAATACCACTATCTCCAGCTACAATAATTTTGCAGTACTCTTCCGCAACGTCTACTTCGCTCCTGCAGTGCATAACCGCCAGAGCTCGGAATGGGTACTTTTCTTGAGGGGGAAATCGTAGGGTGCGCATTATTTGCCATATTTTACATAGTGGCTTTCGAGGATCCAAGGAAGTACAAAACCCTCTCCAGCGTTTAGTGTCCAATTTGTCAAGATGTCGACGTACATGTCGTTGAGCTTGCCGACATGTCCTATGGTCTGAAACAGATTTCGTTCTTCTGTACTTCCTCTCTGCGCGGCGATGTACAGCAAGCAGTTTTTCATATTCGGTGTCGATGGAGGTTCCAGGTACCAATACGCTTATGTATTTTGTCGTGTCTTGAAGAGTTGAGGTTATGATACGTTCGAGGTCTGGCGGCGTAGATTGATTTGAACAATTATTTTCAACCGATGTCTGAAAATCTCGCTAGTTCGTCGATCGAATACGAGGAGGACAGGCTTAAAGGAACCATTTCAGTTGAACGTAGGTCGGTATGTGGTCGCTGCCGTGTGTCTCCAGGTCCGTGCACCAGGTTGCTGAAGGCAGAATGCTTGTGGATACAAATACAAGGTCGAGGGAGCTACTGTATGTTAGGCCTCGTAGAAATATAGGTGAACCTTCATTAATCGTTGCTTGGCCTTCGTCATGTATGAATTTAACGAGCTGCTCACCCGGTCTATTCGTCGTAACGCCTCCCAATAACGGGTGATGTGCATTGAAGTCTCCGATAAGTATATGTGGTCCCGGGCAGCCTTGAATGACAGAACTCAGGCACCTGCAGTCAAGTCTCGGTGGTATATAGCCTCCAATTATAGAAAACATGCGTTGCTTTCACGCTCACGCATATGTATTCATTGGAAGCATGTTATGCAACTATATGCCGCGCATACACCATGTCGCGACGTATGAATAACAGAACTTTGCTTCTGGATATATCTTGGCGTGACCAAAGTTGCTAATACCCTGATAGTCGGAAGGAAGATGTCATATTCGGCTCGCAGATGAGCACAAAAAGAAATCGATATTTGAATAGACGCTGTCGAAGTTCTGAAAGGCGACCACGTAAGCCAAACGCGTTCCACTGCATAATAAGAGACCGACGCATGCACTCTTCAAATGAACAAGATCTTGTTGACAGAGCCATGATGAATTACTACTCCAGAGCCGCTAAAAGCGGCTCTATGGTATCCATTATTTGTAAAGCAGCTTTCGCTGATGGCATGCGTAAACTAGAAAGCACGTCTCGCATCACATTCATCAGTTCAGTTGTCGAAGCATGCTCTGGACCTTGACCTCATCCAGCTTGTTAGCCGAACGTATCGCAGGACCTTCATCCAAGTAATTCTGGCGAGAAGTCATCAATGGCAGGGACGGCCAGGTAACCTCCGCAGTATCTTGCAGGGGGATCGTCCCAGGGACTGTTCGAGCCAGCTTAGGGGTACCGGTTGTGGTCATTCGCTCATTCCGGACGTTTTCCGACTCTCTCAGCGGCTGAGAAGACGCGATACTGGACTTCGGTAGAGCCTCCGGTTTTTGGGGTCTTGTGCTGCTGGCACGCTTGTGCTTCTGCCGTGAGCGGCGTCGCCGCCGACGCAGAGATTGTGCTGCCTCTCTTCGGGAAGAGTGATCCCTCGCCATCTTCCTTAGAATTCGTGTTACGTCTTCAAGTTTTGGACACAACTTGGATGTCACATCGTGTGAGCCAGCACAATTTCGACATTTAGGCGCTTCCCCTTGACATTCCTGCAGTTCGTGACTTTCACCGCACCGTTGGCAAGTGATAGTGTTCCTACAGACTGCACTCACATGTCCTATCTGTTGACATCTGTGGCACTGAAGAGGTCTCGGCACGTATGGCCGCACCGGGTGTCTTACGTATCCCACTTTCACATGTGCTGGTAAAGAAGATGAGTCGAAGACCAGCTTGACACAACGTGACTGTCCGAAGCGGTGCACGTTCAATATACGCACTGTTGAGGTCGCAAGTTTGCTGAGATTATCTGCCGTGATTTGAGGGTCTACGTTACACCGATTGAAGAATCCTTGCCGTACACTTTGAAGGAACAGACAGGAAAATTACCGAGTGCCTGAACGCTCTTCAATGTCTCTAGTACTGTTGCATTCTTCGCATCGACCGTAAGTATGTTCTTACGGGGGTTGATTGGGACTTCATTGCTATGCGGTGATTCGGACCCGGTGCTATGCGGTCAAAGAATTCTGTTAAGAACTGTCCATTGAGAGTATTCAGATTGTCACTTGCTGATGTGGTCACATGCCCATTCATAAAGGACGCAGTGTCTTTAGGCGTCGGTAGCTCGCACCGTGGTGATGTGCGGCGTAGTTTCCTTTTCAAGCGACGACTTCGGACCGTCGTGAATCCCTCTTCGGATTGCATAGCATCCTCCGTTGAGCTGTCCAAAGACTCGGGTAGCATCGTGCTTCTACTCGCCGTTTCTTCCATCTGGATTGATGTGGGCGGAGGATCTCCGACTTCACGCAGGCCTGGGGGAATGCCTTCCCCCTTTTCAACAAAAGACGCCTTCGTAAACGTTGCAGGTGACGGAAAAACAACACAAAAAAAACACAGCGAGATGAAGCACACAGGCGAACGCTGTCACTTCGTCTTCCTCCTCCTATGTTTCCGTTTCACAGTTTTAATATTACTGAATCCGTAACAGGTCATCGCTCTTTCCGTTTCATAGTTTTCATATTGCTGAATCCGAAACACATCGTCAGCATTGAAGTTAGTCAGTTAAATTTCAAAGTGGTTCGAATCCATTTTTTATGAGATCATCGCACATATTCTAAGTAGTATTTCGTGGCGGTTTCATCTGATGCTGTATCTTATTTATACTAGAGATCTGTTTAGAAGAAGTAAAAAGTTTATCTTATTTTGTCTTAAATAAACAGAACTGCAATTTCTGAGGTTACCCATTTTAAATGAAATGATTAAGTCTCAAGCGACAGACTCAGAGCCAAAATAATGAATTTCGATGCATTAGGAAAGGTGTAGCTCCTCCTGATCAGTTAGCTGTGATCTTGTAAGATACCAGCAAAATATGCTCACGATTCCTTCTTCCGCGAAAAGTGATCGGCGTGCGAAGTTGCATCTCGGGCAAGGCAAGACCGAAAATTCCCAAGGGCTGCAGGTACGTACAAGCAAGATCGGTAATTACCTGATGGGTATACACGCTAGACGGGTTTTATACGAAGATTTCGGGCGTCACACGAAGACGCACGCGTTCAGTCGTAACTGCCCCAAGCGCGCTGCGCATGCGATTCCGCAGACGCTCGCACGAAACCCGTCCCCCCCCCCCCCCCCGCCCCACTCCTCGGTGGCGCCGCGATGGTGGTCCGGAAAACTAGGCCCGTCACGCCGGTTTCGGAGCACGCGGCAGGCCGTACTCGTGCGCTTTTAGATGTGAAGCCTCTTATGGCGGAGCTTAATCCGGTGTGCGGCGTGACATCCCTTACTGCGCATGCGCAAACCCTTCAAAAAAAAAAACCTCCTTTCCCCCCCCTCTCTCATCTAGGCATCCCTCCCCGCAGCAACCACACCCTCACTGCGCATGCGCCTCCCCTCCTCTCTCCCCCTCCTACGCACTCCCCCTCTCTCCTCTAGGCATCCCTGCCCGCGGCGTCCACACTCCCACTGCGCATGCGCGTCCCCCCTCTCTCGCCTCGCGACGCCGACGCAGGCAGCATCTGCTAGCGAGTTTCTTGGTTGAAAAAACCGACTGCTCGCGCTGCACAACTGTTCACTGGCCACTCCGTATATATGGCAATGGATTTCGACCTGCAAGGTCGAAATCCATTGCCATATGGTGGGAGATTTCTCCTGTGCGTTGTTGAACAATAAAAATTCGCAGCGTGCGCGACTTTCAGTCCCAGTGATTCCAATTGGAATCATAAATTATGTAGGTCAGTCAGGAAGCATCTGGTAAAGATAAAGCGTTGTTCTTCCTCAAGAGCCGCCATATTTAGCATCTGCCCTACATGTGGTGTCAACATGGTACACACAATACAGCGAGGTCACATCTGAACGAAGAAATTACAGAAGCGGTCATGCTGTTCGCGCATTTCGCTGAGGCAGCGTCTTCTTTCACCGTGCAGAGATAGGGCATTTATTTTAGTTCTTCGCCAGAAATTTGAATTTTGGCTATTGGACATTATGCTATCCTATCTAGATAACATTTTAAGTAATAAATGAACTAGAAATTATGGAATTACTATTAAATAATAATTATTTATTAAATTAATTGACACATAATTACTCTTCACTGAAAAGTGTGAACAAAGAGTTTTTCAGTTTTTTTTGGACTACCACGATCATGTGCATCTCCAAATGTGAAAACTAGTTGCTTACATTGAAAATAGTTAATTCGGGACTGAAAGGGTTAACTAAAAGCGGACTGCGGGTCTCTGTGTCCAGTCGGAGTCTTCTGTCTCTCATTGCCCATTAGCAGCGATTGACATGTTCCAGTAGGAAAGACCGCTCCATCACTGCGTGCTTTGCGCCTCCCCAGTTTTCTCTCCTGCGCAACGCTGCGATGAGCGCCAGCGTCAACGCCGCCGCCAGAGTAAGCGTTAGCGCCCGCTGCTTCACATCTACACATGGTTCCCTTTAGCGGGCGATGGTGTAATATTTTTCCATCCCGCGGCCGTGCCATGGGATTTAGAACTACGCTGACACCTACACAAGAACTGCATTTATCATCAACCTGACTGCGCCTACTGCAGGGCAAAGGCCTCTCCCATGTTCCGCCAATCAACCCGGTCCTGTGTTTCTGCTGTCACGTTACAACTGCAAACTTCTTAGTCTCCTCTGCCCACCTAATTTTCGGTCTCCCCCCTCACGCGTTTGCCTTCTCTTGGAATCCAGTCAGTTACCCTTAATGACCAGCGGTTATCCTGCCTACGTGCTACGTGCCCAGCCCATGTACAATTCTTCTTGATTTCAACTATGATATCCCTAACCCCCCGTTTGTTCCCTGACCACTCGGCTCTCTTCCTGTCTCTTAAAATTAAACCTATCATTTTGCCTTCTATCGCTCGCTGCGTCGTCCTCAATTTAAGTCGAACCCTCTTTGTAAGCCTCCCGGTTTCTGCTCCGTAGGTAAGTACCGGTAAGATACAGCTGTTATATACCTTGCCTTTGAGTGATAGTGGTAAACTACCATTCATTATTTGAGAATGTTTGCCGAATGTGCTTCATCCCATCCTTTTTTCTAGCATTTTTCTAGCTATTTCACTCATGGTTTGGCTTCGCGGTTACTACCTGTCCTAAGTGGACGTATTCCTTTACAACGTCCAGTGTCTCGCCACCTACTGCAAAACGCTGTTCTCTGCCGAGATTGTTGCATTAGCACTGCATTAACCGCCGAATAGGCACTACATGAAGGGGTGTATTTAGAATTTTTTGTGTTTGAGACACCCTGACGTATGTGTTACTGAATGCTTTCAGAACTTGGAAAGTAAATGTGGAAAATACACCCGTGGTTCTCAAGTACTCCACTTACCTGAAGGAGTTTCCTCTTTTGTACTGTAAGGACAAAGTGACACATGAGATTCGTCGTTGTCACATAAATTCAAGGAAAAGTCTATTCCCTAGGCATACACACAGAATGAACATTATGTAGGCGTTTCTTTTGGGCAGAGGAGGACCCCTCATTTTTAATATTATTTTGGTAAGCACCAGCTAGGCCTAAATCATGTATAAATTACTGGAAACAGCGCACAAATAATAAAAAGAGCAAAGCCACGCTATTAGTGCGCTTTAGTGCGACTGAGCAAACAGACTGACAATCATACACACTAACAAACGGATATTTTTATATTTCACTGCTCGCAGATCTACAAAGACGCTTATGTCTGTGTACCAGAAGCACCAAAAAACTTAATCGGGCTTAGAAAAAAGATGTACAAGTATTTCGAAAAATGCCAAAAAGGACGCAAGATATAAAACATGTTTGTCAAGAGGCGTACGCCAGAAAAGAAAAAGTTAGATAGTGCATCATTCGTTTGGGCAGTAAAACTCATCGTTAGACGAAGCCACAAGCGGGCGTATCTTATTTCGTGGTATATTATGCAGCCTGCAGAATTGCAAACAAACGCGTGCGTGTGTTCTATATCTGGTGTCCGTTTGACACAGAAAATGTCCTCTTGACACATGACAGCCTTAGGAAATCACTGTTGCGGATCGCGAATAGAGTATATATCTCAGAGCAACCGCCGTACGACCAAGTCAACATTGTTGGTCTACAATTTGAACTGAATTATTCAAAATATACCTAAAATCACTGCTGCGTGCCCGCGTAATATCTAGAATGTCCTCTAATATACGCGTTATGCACGCAATTCTGATTCAACCATGGCGCTTCACGTGTCAAAACAGAGATGTGATAACGGGGCATGCCACTGTACGAGTCTGCGCAAGCCATTTACTACCCGTCGCTCTTAGGGTATGAGGCCAAGTGTCGGAATTTTTTTTTAAAGCAATAATCACTAAAGATTATCACTCTACGATATAAAGCACGTCTTTTGAGGCACATGTGAGTATTATGAAGCAAGTCCTATTTTGTAAATATTTCATAATTAAAATTTTCATTAAAAGTGGGTCTTACGTCAGCACTCCTAACTCAAGTTCCACTCATTGAAAATGTTTTAGATTTTGTAGGGACATAAAAAAAAAACTTTGGCCTGTGCAATGAACCAAAACAAATGAGATCTAATGAATATTAAAAAATTCCCCATCTCCCACTAAAGGGAACCATGTGTGGATGCGAAGCAGCGGGGGAGATAATTAGCTTGAGCGGGAGGAACGTCGCCGCTCTCACTGCACGGCAGCGGTCCGGGCGCTAATCGCGGCGCTGCACAGGAGAGAGAATGAGGCGCGTGCGCTCCGTCATTTTCATACCGCGGAACTACCGCGGCGCCCCCAGCGGGAGTATGCAGCTGTCACAGCACCTGTCGTGCGCGCCGCTCCGTACAGGATTCCTAGAGGAAAGGACGGGGGGGGGGGGACCGTAGGACAGGAGAGAGAGGGGGGACGTGCATGTGCTGTGGGGATGTGGGACGCCGGAGCCGCTCCGTAGAGTAAAGGATTCCTAGAGGAGAGAGGGGGAGAGGACGCGCATGCGCTGTGGGACGCGGGCGCCGCTCCGTAGAGTAGATGATTCCGAGAGGAGAGAAAGGGGGTGAGCGTAGGAGAGAGAGTGAGAGGGGACGCGCAAGCGCTGTGGGACGCGGGACGGACTAAGCCCCCCTCCAAACACATGCAAGCAAGATCAAGGAATGGGATCAACCTGGGCGACAGACACCACCTGCCTAGGCATTGCTAAGCAGCCTCTCTGTGCTCTCGGCCATGACTGAAGGAATGGGGTCAACCTGGGCGACAGACACCACCTGCCTAGCCATTACTAAGCAGCCTCTCTGTGCTCTCGGCCATGACTCTGATGATTGTAGTAGGGTTGACGGCCTTCATATTACTACAGTGTTCTGGTTCGCATAATGGGTGCTTCCCTACTTCATGAATGTGGCCGGACGCGGGACGCGGGACGGGGGACGGGGTAGGGACGGACAGAGCCCCGAGCATAAGATGCTTCGCATCTAAAACATAGTGATTAAATAACCAAAAAAGTATGCACTAGCATTAGGGGCACCTTCATATAACAGGGAGCCATATTAAATCTTGCGGCACGATTTTGCTTGTTGAGGTTCATTGCAGGCCTACTAATGTGATTAAGAAGTTTGCCAAGTTTTAATTAAAAATGCTAATTAGCAAAAGAGTGTAGCGCCACCATCATCATCATTTTGACTAGCCACCGCGCCGCGCCTCTCGTGCAGCTCATGCTGAGCTCGAGCCGCGAGACAGTTAGAAGGGGTTCACGTGCCTGGCGGACTGGACGCCGGCAGTTGCCGCCGCTCCGTTTTGGCTTCGCTCAATAAAGTGGCGAGACAGCGGCACGGCCACGTTGGCCGCCTTCACGACGACGTCTCTCGTCTCTGTCCATCGCTACAGTGGTGACCCGGACAACACGCCTTTCGACGAGCGGCCACTGCCATGTTTCGACGTCCCTACCCGCAAGTGCCGCCGTTCAACCCGGTCTACCCCCGAGTATGGTTTAAGCAGCTGGATGCCATTCTCATGGTGGATGGCGTCACCGCACAACCGGAGATGCACGCCGTCCTGCTACACGCCCTCCCGGTTGAGCTCCGCCATCTCGCGGCCGCGTCGACATACAGCCAACAGCCATACGACGACCTCTGCACTGCGGTGCTGGCCTCCTACGGGGAAACCTACCACCCGCTTCCGATGAGCCGCGAGTTCCGGGTTTCCCCTCCGTCGACTCGAGCTCTCAAAGCCAGCCCGCAGCTCTCCCTTTAGTACGACTTTTCTTCCCCGGCTACGACTCCTTCTACCTCGGGTCCGGACACAGGAGCACCCATTCCTGCGCCCGACCATGACGACCAGGTAGAAGACGCCCCTGCGTGGACCGACCTTCCCGAGGACCTCCCCGAGGGTCCCCGAGGGTACGAGGGTCCGTCACGCATGCCGGCCACTCGCCCGTCTTCCCCAACCTCGACGGCCCGTGACACCTCTGAGACGTCAGACTCCACGGCGGCAACCTCGCTGCACGCGCTGGAGTCTGCCACAGACACGGACATCGTCACACCCGCTATTAGCCCCCCCAGTCGCGGAGGCATCGTCATCGACGATGTCCAACCAACCCGACTCTTCATCGGACTCGTCGCTCTGCGCATTTTGCCACCTGCGACCAGCATTGTCCTCGAAGTCTACCGCAGCAGAGGTTCGGGCCCATCACGAGCTACGGCCGACCATGCATAATGCTGCGACGATGACGGAAAATCCCGAGGACCGCTCGCCTGGCTCGACGCAGGGAGAGCAGACCACCTCCGCCCCACCGGATACGCAGGCAGACAACCTGCCTGCCGCTCCGCACACGCGCTCTCCTGTACCTACTGACCAACGTTGCTCTGCGACTACAGCTAACGCACCTCCCCTTCCTTTCGGGTCCAGTGCGTTTCCCGTCATCCATAACGTGCGCTCTTCCAATCAACTGGGCCTCCAGGTGAATGACAGGACCGAAACAGAGGCCACGTGCTCCACAATTTCAATGCCATCTACGGCCCGTGACAACTGTGACGCCACAGGCCCACCGCTGCATGTCGCGTCGCACGACATCTGCTCTGACTCGAACACCTTGTCGAGTGATAGGCGCACGCCGACTCATCACACGTCGTCAAAGGCCGGACAAAGCCATCTGTCGGTGCCCTCCAAGTCGGCTCGTCATCACGTTAAACCATGTCGCATCACGTCTGTACACAGCGCACGACTTGCGACTCTTCTGCGCTCCACACGGCAGACCGTGCAGCAGCCGCAGCTGCTAAAGTGCTGCCGCAAACGACGTTACCGGTACTATCGCCACACCGCCTGCGTCGCCCGCCCACCCCGGCGACGGTCACACCGACGTACGGCTAAACCCGCTGGCCTAGACGTGCTACGTTTACGCTGCACCCGGTTTTTCAGACACCTTCGCCCGAGTGTGCCCAAGAACCGCCAGCATCACAACAGATTGTGTGTGTGCGAACTTAGTTGTGCTGCACTGCGCAATTTTTCAGCCCACTCCCGATTTACACGTTATCGTTTTTGCTTACTCCCTTCCAAAAGTGAACCTTCGTCGCCGCCCTCGCCCGCTGCTTAACACTCAGAGCCGCCCACCAGAGACTTACTGGTTCCTGAATGATGGTCCGTGCACGTTGACGACTACGACTGTCCATGGACCCTCTTGGCTTGTTTCATGAACACTTCTGTACATACGCTCTCATCGTTTTTCATTACGGCTTCATTTCTGCGGGGGGGGGAGTAATATGTAGCGCCACCATCATCATCATTTTGACTAGCCACCGCGCCGCGCCTCTCGTGCAGCTCATGCTGAGCTCGAGCCGCGAGACAGTTAGAAGGGGTTCACGTGCCTGGCGGACTGGACGCCGGCAGTTGTCGCCGCTCCGTTTGGCTTCGCTCAATAAAGTGGCGAGACAGCGGCACGGCCACGTTGGCCGCCTTCACGACGACGTCTCTCGTCTCTGTCCATCGCTACAAGAGTTATGACTGTTCGCGTACGGAAAGACACGAGAAACGTATGTCCCGAGAAAATCGACAATATATTTTAATAGGGGCAGCAATTACACCAGATAATTTGGAGCACTAAAATTCTCAATATTTGCAGCCAATTCCATAGTGGACCTTACTTCTGTGTGCCTTTGCTCGAGCGGCAACTCTAAATTTTTTTTCTAGCTTGTTTTGCAGCTTCAGAGCCACGACGGGGCGCTTTCGCGCTGCGGTGCTGATCATTTGTGACCCAAGCTTTTGCGGTGTAGAGACCCCGCTCGATCTGAATTTGCTTAAAAATATCAAATGTACTTCTGCTGTCATTATTGAAATGACACACAGCGTCAACTAAACCAAATTTGATGGTTTACAAGCTCACAAACGTGTCCTTGAGCGTGAACAACACATGTACCATGTGACGCGTTCACCTGGTGACAAGTTTATGACTTTATGATTAAAAATGATGTGTCGACAACGCTTTTAGAGCATTGTTACATGTTCGCACTTCATATGATTGCTAAATAACCAACAAAATACTACATATCAAGCTAATGTTATCATGCGGACAAAACTGGCACTTTCAGTTTCGGTTTCCTAGGTGATTGGTGGTCCAACATTTTTGCTTGTATTTAAAAAAAAAAACTGCGCAGACACATACTTTCTGCAGCAAAATGATGGGCAATAAAATGAGCATTTAACATGGTGAAATACCAAAAAATGACATTTTGAAAAAAAATTTTGCTTTTTTCACTTGGCCTCATACCTTAAACGTGTTTTTGAATTTAGGTGCATAATTCCACTTCATATGTGTCCCATCCAAATGGGGTGCCGTGGCTGCAAATTAATTCAGCGACCTCGAGCTAAGGACTTTAAGTAAGCATTTTAGCTGTAGAGCTAAGCACTTTAGCTGTAGAGGTGACATGGCTGGTCACGCATGCGGTTTGATCAGGGAAAGTTATTGTGCAACACATTCGATGACAACACCTTAGAAAGGTATGATACAGCCAGGAGCGTCTTACGCACTGTGAGGACGTGGTGATAGGCCTAGCCTCTCTAACACGTCGCGGGCCCGTTGGATTGCCCAACGGGCCCACGCATCATCCCCATTGGACGACGCAACGTCTTCGTCACCGCGTAGCGCGGGACACCTCTGGAGCATGTGTTCTGAGCTGACGAAGTGTGAGCAAAGGCACGCAAGTGTTTGACACCAAAATTTAGGGATAGATTTTTTGCAAGAGTGCGGGGATTGAATATTACACGACCTGAAAGAGTCTGAATGTCGGTGCTTGAGTCCTGTTCAACTTACTGCGCGGCGGCGTATACTTTTGTCTTCCCAAGTACAAGTTCTTTATTAGTTGATTGTACGAGGCCTGGGGGTCCCTATTGTCGAGAACCCAAGTGCCGCTCCTCGATACCTACGAAGCCGATTACTCCTCGCGCAGCTCTGTGGGCCGACTCGTTCAGGTTGGACGAGACGCCCTTGATGTGTACCATTTGAGAGGGGAACTACACGATCACGTGTTATCCTATTAAAATGGAAGCTCTTAAAGTTCGAGGTAAAACGTCGGGTGTCCGCGAAAATTCCTCCGCGCCGTTGCTCATGAATAACCAAGCCACAGCAGCGCACCGCCTTGGTTTAACCTTGCCGAGCCGCGCATGCGCCAAGGGGCAGCCGCCGCCAAGCCGCGCCCACAAACGGAGACAGCACGCGCAGCCGCCGCGCCAAGTTTGCCCAGCGTAGCTCGAGCCGAGTACGAGCGATGAAAGGTCCGCGCTTCTTCTGGGGGTGCCACAGCCAGGTTTGTGCGTTAGTTTCTGGTGCAGGAGTTCGGACATTCTTGCATGGTCTGTGACAGGCTGTGGTTCGACTCTGCTCTGTGTGCGCCCAGGAAAGACCTGGCATCAGCCAATACGGCTACGTTAAGCCCCTAAGATCGACAAGCTTTGCTGTTTTATAGCTTTACACGCCTAGTGTAATCTTCTTCCTTATATTCCCCTTATACCATAGGATCTGTACAGCTGATTCCGACATGGTGCCTTTGGCGAATGCTCGAACCGCCGATCTCGAATCGCGGAGTATAGGCGTTCTCCTATCGTGCAGCAGAACCAAGGCTATGGCGACTTGTGTTGCGATTTTGGCCGCAATAGTTTGGACCATCGAGTAGTTTGTGACTTTTCCATCTTGATCGACACTGAGTGAAACGAATGCTTTTCCGTGGGGGACCATGCTACATCGAAGAAACAGCAACTGCGGCCCTGGGCGCGGGCATCTTCCCGGACGGGTTTAGCCCTAGCCCGTCATCTGCCGACGCTGTACTCGAGGTGGACATTCCGAGCACTGGAGGCAATGGTAATGCGGTCGGTCTTTTCTCGAGGAATGCTACAGAATCTGGTTTTGATATCTGTTGGGGGAATTCCAAGCTGGTGGTACTGGGCATAGGCGTGCACAGGGTTCCCCCATTAGGGGGTGCGAAGGTTCATAATTGTGGATGGCTGCGACCTAGGTGAAGTGACACATCATGAAAGCATAAACGAACCTGACAAGTTTGTCCATGATGGCTCAGTCCCTGGTGGCGGATGGCAACCTTTGTTATCAACCTGATTGCATTGTCCGGTTTCTTGGTGAGCTTCGCTACCGTCTGGTTGTTGGAGCCGTTCGACTCGATTATTATACGCCGAACGCGGAGGGTGTCCACCCTGGGAATGATACCGCCCTCGCTGGTGCTTAGAGTGATGTCGATGTTCTCCAGCCTTTTGGTTTGGGGCCCGTGCGCTTGGGCCTGTACAGCAGCAGGTCTGATATCCGCGGCGAGCATCGGGAGTCCGGTCGGTCTCAGGTAGTCTTCTGGGGCCTCGATGGTGTCTTGAAGCGCAGCCTGGAAGTGTCCATCGCTGCTACCGGCGCACCACAGGGGGGACGTCTTCTGCGCATACCGTGTGATGAATGCCGTCGACCTCGCAGAGTTGCCTCGATAGACCGATCATGGCGAGATTAAAAAGGGTGGGTGATATGACTGACCCCTTAGGCGTCCTTTTAGAACGGAGCCTAACCGAGTATGACGCGAGGTCTCTCATTTTCAGGACGTCTTCTCCACCGACCAAGAATGATCTCGCATAGTTGTGAAAGTGCTTGCCCAGAAAAATGTTTGGAATCGTCTCCAAGAGAGAGGAGTGGAGGATGCTGTAGAAGCCTTTCTCGAGGTATAGTCCAACTATGACTCTGAAGTCTCACGTGTTGCGATTGATGACCTGCTCCGTGATTAGCTTCATGACGTCTTGAGTCGAAAGGCCCGCTCTCAAGCCTATCATGTTGCGGGTACACATGACCTTATCTTCCAAGTACCGGGAGACCCTGTTGAGAATTGCGTGCTCGGTCACCTTGCCCACACACAGATGATCCTGAGATTGTCGATACTGGCAGGCTTTCCGGGTTCGGGAATGATCAGAATGGCAGCCTTCTTGCACCTTCCCGGAACTTTTCAGTTGGTTCACGCCTGGTTGAAGAACACGTTGATGTACTCTGTCAATTTGCCGTACAGATCCCTCATGGCCTTGTTCGTAATCTTGACTGGACTGGTGGGCGATTTGTCAATTATGTCGTGTAGGGCCCGCCTGACTTCTTCGACCCCGAACTCCGCCTCCACTCCGGGTTGTCGACACACTCGTCACCTTGAAGGGGGATGCACCGGGCCGTAAACCATCTGTAGGTACTTGTTCACAAGACTCCCCAGAACTTCACGTCCGAGAATTTCTTTCTGGCTGCGTGAAAAATGCGTGCCAGCGTGCTTCGTTGGTTCGACTAGGAATCCGTCTCGTCCAGAAAGTGCTTGAGGAGATTCCAGGACCTGGCACAACCCATCTGAGCGTCGATGGAATGGCAGATATCGTCCCACTTCTGCCTGAGGAGGACATTGCAGTGCACCTCTATTTTCATGTTGACTTCGGCAAACTTCTTGCGAACCTTCTTCCCCTTCTACCTGAACAGGAGGGACTGCTTGGCCTCGATCTAGCCTGCTATCTGCTAGCCTGCTATCCATCTCGGCCGGGAGGCCCGTGCTAACTCATGGTGGCCTCGATGCCTCTTTCGATATGTTCAGTCCAGCGTTCGAGATCGGGCTTCTCCCTGCTTGCCTTCCTGATATTCTCCATTAGTCTTGCGAAACTTCTTCAATCGGTGACCATCAACTCGAGGAATCTTCTCTGCTCTACCCGCGGTGTCGCAGCCAGGATGTAGTGGTCACCGCCCAGGTCTTTCTTGAGTTTGGCCCATTTAGCTTCCGCGGCTTCTATGACGAAGGTTACGTCAGGAGTTGTGCCCCTGCTGGCCGACGTACCGCATCTAGTAGAGAATGACGTGTTGGTGGCAAGCATCAGATCCCGGTTGAACGCCTCCTTTCCGAGGTCCTCCTCCCTCTGTGTCAGACCTAGGTGTGATACGGAGCGTTAATGTCTCCCGCAATGACAAGGGGGAAGTCCCCGTCAAGCTGCGCTGCCCTGGAGACGAGGTTCTTGCCCTGCCCCATGTCTTTTTCGATGCTGTAGACATTCAAGGTGAAGGTGCTCCCTCTACTCACAGGTCCGGGAATGACCTTTATCTTGATATGTTCGATCCTACTGGAAGACATTTGCAGGTTGTAGATGACATGCCTCAGCTTATTGCCTGTCCGGACGCCGACGCCTCTTCCTTCTTCGTGCTTCGCGACTGACCGGTAGCCGAGGATCGCGACGATTTCGGCCAGTGTTTCTTGCAGGAAGACTACCTGCGCTTTCTCCAAGTGTGAGCGAATCAATTGCTGCAAGTGGGCCCTCTTGAGCAGAATCGCTGGGAGTTCTATTGTCATATTCTAAAACAATTAATTTGCGTGACCATCCGGTTGCTGTCGTAGAATTGTTACATCAACCATTTGAGATCCATTTCAGATGCCTTCACGTTCTGACCTTCCGAGGCTGTTGCCGGGAGTAGCTTGCCCGTGCGCCTATTATTGGAGCTGCTACCTTTTCTGGGAGCGATTATATTAGATGCGAAGCATCTTATGCTCGGGGCTATGTCCGTCCGGCGTCCCCCGTCCCGTGTCCCGCGTCCGGCTACTTTCATGAATTAGGGAAGCACCCATTATGCGAACCAGAACACTGTAGTAATATGAAGGCCGTCAACCACTACGACAGTCATCAGAGTCATGGCCGAGAGCACAGAGAGCCTGCTTAGCAATGGCTAGGCAGGTGGCGTAAGTCGCCCAGGTTGACCCCATTCCTTGATCTTGCTTGCATGTGTTTGGAGGGGGCTTAGTCCTTCCCGCGTCCCACACCACCACAGCGCATGCGCGTCCCCTCCCCCCTCTCTCTCCTACGCTCACCCCCTTTCTCTCCTCTAGGAATCCTCTACTCTACGGAGCGGCCCCCCCGCGTCCCACACCCCCCCACAGCGCATGCGCGTCCCCTCCCCTATCCTCTCCTACGCTCACCTCCTTTCTCTACTCTAGGGAATCGTCTACTCTACGGAGCGGCGCCCGCGTCCCACATCCCCACAGCGCATGCCCGTCCTCTCGCCCTTTCTCCTCTAGGGTATCCTGTACTCTACGGAGCGGCTCCCGCGTCCCACACCCCCCACAGCGCATGCACGTCCCCTCCCCACTCTCTCCTCTCCTCTATGAATCCCATACGGAGCGGCGCGCACGACTGGTGGTGTGACGGCTGCATACTCTGCTGGGGGGCGCCACGGTAGTTCCGCGGTATGAATGACGGAGCGCGCGCGCCTCATTCTCTCTCCTGTGCAGCGCCGCGATGAGCGCCCGGACCGCTGTCGTGAAATGAGAGCGGCGACGTTCCTCCCGCTCAAGCTAATTATCTCCCCGCTGCTTCGCATCCACAAATGGTTCCCTTTAGCGGGAGATGGGGAATTTTTTTTTCAAGACCTGCCTTTCATGGCTAGCATGCTGCCCTGGAGGTGCGAGACCGTCTCGCCGAGCTGCGCCAACTCTCGCTAAAAAACAGAGTATTTAGCGAATCTGCGACTTTGATCTGCTCGCCATTTGTTTCCAGCTCCCAGTGATGGCCCTGTTTTTTGCGGGCCCCTCCGCATCGCCTTCGGCCACCACGGGTATCTCCGTCGGTATCGACTCAGCCATTTGCTTGTCTGCCAAGCTGAAGACCTCTCCCCTGCCTCTTCTAAACATGGCTATTTGCGGCAGGAGTTTTGGTGTCGTATTCCTCATAATCTTGGTTTCGTGCTTAAACTGCGCAAGCTGAGCGGTTTTATGACCTGGCGGCTTGCCTAAAGGAAATGTAAGAATCTTACGTAATACGAGTAGTGAAGGGTGCGCGAATATTCGACAGTTTTGAATAACTAATCGAAGAGCGTTCTATTCGATTCTTGACCCGTATCAAATAGAACGTTATCCGATGTGGCACTCGAATCGAATGCTGCGTATTAGAAATATCGAATATTTCTAGAATAATAAAGCACCGACGAAAAAAATACTGAAATGATTGATACGATGGAAGAGAGAGGGTGTGGTGTGCGCGACAACGAGCGGGTGCGCCTGTGTGTGTGTGGCGGCGACGGAAAACGACGAAGACGAGGAGGTTGATGCACGCGCAGAACAGAGAGGCAGGAAAAGAGTCGCGTGCGTGGAAGAAAAAGAACGGGCAGACGGTTTTGGGCGTTCGACACAGTCGGGTGACCGGGCCCCATTGCCGACGTTCTCGGACGCGACCACGAGTTGAAGTTGCGGGCTTCACGTGGCCGTTAACACCTCCCCGCTTCCAACGCTTCGCCTCTTCAAGCCTCCGGGTTGTTCGTCTGCCTTCTCAAGCCGTCGCTGACCTCCTCAAAGCCACCCTGCGTCGCTCGTCAACTCGCCTCGCACAACGCATCCGGCCTTACTGTGGGTTAGCCTCTGCTGGCGTTGACTGACTTCTTGCCCCGACCCTTCAGTGACCGTTATTAGTGTACATTTTCTTTTCCTTTGTGTTTTGCGCGGTTTTCTCGTTGTGTGTGTGTGTCTTTTCCGTGTTTTCTATAAAGTGTGGTTCCTAAACTTGCAACCAGCCTCGTCGATTGGTGGGACCGTTTGCGCTCCCAACCATAAGTACCTTGAGAACCCTCCGTTCTCATTACAATGGCGTCCGCGACAGGATGAGGCTGATTGTGGGTTTCCATGTACTTGGCCCGCGAGAAAGCAGCGTTAGAGGAGAAAATTTTGTTGCTTCGCTTACGTCTCACAGAAGCTGAAGCGGGTTCGGGTAGACGCGAGGAACCGGCCTCCGTCACTGATCGTTCCGTGCCACTACAAATATGCCCTCGGAATTTTATGCCGGCGTTCGACGAAAAACGAGACGATCTCGATGCTTACTTCAGGCGTTTTGAAGTGGTGGCAACAGGGCAGGACTGGCCCAGAGATAAGTGGGCTACCGCATTAAGCATGCTTCTGGTGGGCGAGGCCCTGAAGGTGTTTGGACGGCTGTCACCCGCGGACTCGTTGGATTACGATAAGGCAAAAAAGGCTTTGTTGCAACGATTTCGTTTTACGGCAGACGGCTATCGGGAGCAGTTCCGCTCGTGCAAACCCGAAGACCTCGAGACAGGCAGCCAATTCGCCGTTCGGCTTCAGGGATACTTCGACCGATGGATTGAAATGTCCGAAATAGACAAAACTTTTGATGCCATAAGGGGCCTTCTTGTAGCCGAGCAGTTCTTGAAGAGCTGTCATGTCAAGCTGGCCGTGTTTCTAAGAGAACGAAACTGCAAAACGTTAGCGGAGATGTCTGAAGCATGCGACCCTTTCATGGAAGCTCAGAGGCAACAGAATTTGGGCCAATTCCGAGAGACGCCCGGCGACCCAATTACCAAAGAGGAACGCAAATATGACAAGGGCTGTCCGAAGCCACCACAAACGAAGTGTTTTCTTTGCGACCGTGTCGGACACGACGCTTCAGCGTGTCGCTCGAAAAACAGGGCACCTTTTTGTCAGATTTGTGACAAAACAGGACATCTTGCTGCTGACTGTAGGCGGAGTAGGCACGTGAATCAAGTGGCATGCATGCTGACCGAAGGGCTAGGGGATGCGCTTACACCAAGGGAAGGCATGACACAGGAGCGAGCCAACACAAATGGGCCTCCGAACACTGAAGCGTCGTTACTTCTCGGGGTGTTAGCAAGCGGCAAAAATCATCAGTTTCGAGGAGGCTTTAAAAAAGGTTGATGCCGACGTCTGTAGGCTATGTTTTTGAGCGAAAGGTGACGGTGCTACGTGACACGGGCAGCAACACAGCAGTAGTTCAGCGAAATTTGGTACCCGACACGGCGTTAACGGGAGATACCAGTACAATCATTTTGGCGGATGGAACGTCACTTGAGCTCCCAGAGGCGTGGGTGTATCTGTCATCGCTATACTATACAGGGAAACTGCTTGTGAAGTGCATGGAGCGTCCTATGTACGATGTAATTGTCGGTAATATCCCGGGCGCTCGATGTGCTAATAACCCCAACCCTAAATGACAGTACGAGTCACAACGAGAGCCGCCCACGCTAGTTGGGAGAGGAGTAGGACGGAACGACCATCTTATGATCACCGTCTTTGACACGAAAGATGGCTCTTGGGCAGCTGCTCTACCTACAAAGTCGTGTGTCTTTAAAGAAGACCTGCAGAGTCAATGTCAAGAGCACGCGTCTCTGACACCCGAGTGTGATGCTCCTAGAAGGTACAAGCGTCGGCACACTGGAGACTCCTCCGAGAAGAAAAGCGACGCGAGAGGTATTTTCCAAACGGGTGAAGATGAAGCCTGCAAACAAGACGCACCCAGCTTGAGCCTCAGAACATCAACAACCAAGGCAGGAAAGCCGGTTAACGCCCTTTCTCAAAGTCAACAGCAAAGCAACACAATATATCTTTTACCCAAAGCCCGTTCATCCATAGCAGACAAAAGCGAGGAAACTGCTGTTCTCAAAACATCCGGACACGAAGAAGATAATGTCATTACTGGCACTGAACGGCCTCTGAAAAGACTTTATTCGGATGTATGCGAAGATAGCCGAACAGCGAGTCCGAGCCACCTTGAAAGAAATAAAAACCATAACGACACGGAGGCACGAGAGAGCGGTAGCGTCCGCAGGGCTCTCGCATGTACGAGCAATGAGAAGAACTCTAGATTTCTACGGAACATTTGTACAGCGGTGCAATGCTTTCGATGTAAGAAAAGAGGCAATACTGGTGAGAAGACATAGGGGGACATAGCATCCCATGCCTTACGAAAGCACGCAACTACTCCCACGGAAAATCTGGCATAGTATAGCAGAGAAGAAAAGCTTATAAGAGATTCGTCGTCCAGTTTGGTCTCTTCCTTGCGAGTGCTCTCGAAAAGTTAAATATATGCACCGCAAAGTGTTAGGTAGGGCCTATTGCTGAAATAGATAGTTTTTCAGTGCGGCCTAAAAGGTGCGGGAAAAAAAAACATCCTTCTGGTAAAGCCAAATGATGCATTTGCAACCTGCAAAAACAAAGCGTTTAAATTAGCTGTGGTCCAGTCCCTTCACGCGACCGAGGCACAGACGTGCGTCCATGGTGCGGTGGTCGGCAACGCTAGTGCAACGTGTCCTTTGCTTCGAGTGGGAGCCAATAGCTTTAGTGCTGTGTGAACCGACGGATGTTTCTGTATGTTGACTGACAAATGAACGCACTTTCTTGTTGATAATAGACATATGTAGTTTGAGCCTCCATATGAGGCGACATGTTGACTGACCGGCGTGCACGTGTCTTGCAAGGTGTTGCTCATTGGTTGGTGGAGAAACTGTATCGTGGTGTCGTGTGGTGTCATGTGGTAAGATATTGTGTAGTAGGATGAGATGTTATTGTGCCTCAATGTCACGCGCATGTTTCGCCTTTTGTTCATATTGCTGAATGAACAAAAGACTTGAGTGGGGGCCTGTGTGGTGTGCGCGACAACGAGCGGGTGCGCCTGTGTGTGTGTGGCGGCGACGGAAGACGACGGAGACGAGGACGTTGATGCACGCGCAGAACAGAGAGGCAGGAAAAGAGTCGCGTGCGTGGAAGAAAAAGAACGGGCAGACGGTTTTGGGCGTTCGACACAGTCGGGTGACCGGGCCCCAGTGCCGACGTTCTCGGACGCGACCACGAGTTGAAGTTGCGGGCTTCACGTGGCCGTTAACACCTCCCGCTTCCAACGCTTCGCCTCTTCAAGCCTCCGGGTTGTTCGTCTGCCTTCTCAAGCCGTCGCTGACCTCCTCAAAGCCACCCTGCGTCGCTCGTCAACTCGCCTCGCACAACGCATCCGGCCTTACTGTGGGTTAGCCTCTGCTGGCGTTGACTGACTTCTTGCCCCGACCCTTCAGCGACCGTTATTAGTGTACATTTTCTTTTCCTTTGTGTTTTGCGCGGTTTTCTCGTTGTATGTGTGTGTGTGTGTGTCTTTTCCGTGTTTTCTATAAAGTGTGGTTCCTAAACTTGCAACCAGCCTCGTCGATTGGTGGGACCGTTTGCGCGCCCAATAACCCCCCCGTTCTCATTACAGAGGGGTAAAGTTTCATGGTTTAATAATCGATTTACCAAAATGCATGCCGCGCGATGCTTTACGAGACTACCAACGCTACATTGATTGTTTTTGCTGAAAACTGCTGTCACCGAATCCACTATCTTCACCTTGAAAGTCATGTTTATGTTGATTCATACGTATTGTGTAATATTTATACATCAATTTTAATTAAAAGCTGTCGACAAAGTGCCGCCTTGAATACTGTAGTAACTGCAGTTCAACCTGTAGTTACAAGATATTTCTAAAGCTCTAGTTGCTGCTGTATATAAACTTGTCTCAGGTCACACAATTGTTGTATTTGTTTTTTTTTTTCCTGAAAAATCATCGCAATGCTCCTTTGTTAAAGCATGCACGTGAATATTTGTTTCAAATAAAATGCTATGGAACTCTTGGGCTGTTTCAAAAACATTTACATTACTACTATTCTAAGGCTAATTCGAAAATGACTGCCTTACTATTCGAAAGCTATTCGAATTATATTCAATTCGTATTTTTGTTCGTTTCGACGACACCGCTACTAGCTTCGTATTCGATTCAGTTAAAAAATTCATTATTCGCTTGCCCCAAGAATGAAGGGACATTTTGCTTTAAACCACAACTATATTCTGGAATGAAATCGAAAGGATTGAAAATATATATAGGCCTCAGAGTGGCACATACCCGTTAGGATGATGATAGTTTTCTGCGATCGACTCTCAAGGAACGATTCGCAAGACAACTACGCTGTTAAAAGAACGCCAGGCCTGAGCGGAACTCGCCACCCAGACTCAGCAGACGCTGAAAGAGCGGGCTTTCTAGAGCCTGCTGTAAAGTCTTTTTGGGCAAGAAATTCTAGTAGACGTGCGAGGTACCCATTACGCCATAAACCATAATTTTTGTGAAATAGGGAAGCACCCGCCATGCCATTATTCGTGATTCTGCGGAGAAGCGAGGTATCGCTTCACATCTGTAAGGTATTATGTGCACGTCGTTGATGCTGTGGCTGAAGACGATGAAGAATTATGCCTTAGCCCTCCTTCGTAATAGGTTGGAGGCATTTAACGACCCACTCGTTACGCAATGCATGTGCATTGTGTGATGCCTGGTTGTTGCTTTACATATGTCAACATAATTCCTTGCCCATCCTGACGTCATTAAGCTGAGAAGCAAGCTACCTGCTATACACCTTATAAGGCAGTATGTGCAGTTGGTTCATTTCGAGGCTGATGACGATGAAGAATTATGGCTGAGTCCTTTGTAATGGGTTGGATGCGACCCACTCGTTGCACAATTCGCATTGTGTTACGCCTGATTGTTACTTTAAGAGCTCGTTTCGCAGAAATTCCGGCGTCGGTGTCGGTATCGGCGTGGGCGTCATTGGTTGTGAGCGGAAAATCACCTTGTCCGTGACCAAAAAAATCGAGAAAGATGCAAATAAAGTAAAGAATAAAAAATTCCCCATCTCCCGCTAAAGGGAACCACGTGTGGATGCGAAGCAGCGGGGAGATAATTAGCTTGAGCGGGAGGAACGTCGCCGCTCTCATTTCACGACAGCAGTCCGGGCGCTCATCGCGGCGCTGCACAAGAGAGAAAATGAGGCGCGCGAGCTCCGTCATTCATACCGCGGAACTACCGTGGCGCCCCCAGCAGAGTATGCAGCTGTCACACCACCAGTCGTGCGCGCCGCTCCGTATGGGATTCATAGAGGAGAGGACGGGGGGACCGTAGGAGAGGAGAGAGAGGGGGGAGGGGGGGGGACGTGCATGCGCTGTGGGGGGTGTGGGACGCGGGAGCCGCTCCGTAGAGTACAGGATTCCTAGAGGAGAAAGGGGGGGAGAGGACGGGCATGCGCTGTGGGGATGTGGGACGCGGGCGACGCTCCGTAGAGTATACGATTCCTAGAGTAGAGAAAGGAGTTGAGCGTAGGAGAGAGGATAGGGGAGGGGACGCGGGGGCCGCTCCGTAGAGTAGAGGATTCCTAGAGGAGAGAAAGGGGGTGAGCGTAGGAGAGAGAGAGGGGGGAGGGGACGCGCATGCGCTGTGGTGGTGTGGGACGCGGGAAGGACTAAGCCCCTCCAAACACATGCAAGCAAGATCAAGGAATGGGGTCAACCTGGGCGACAGACGCCACCTGCCTAGCCATTGCTAAGCAGGCTCTCTGTGCTCTCGGCCATGACTCTGATGACTGTCGTAGTGGTTGACGGCCTTCATATTACTACAGTGTTCTGGTTCGCATAATGGGTGCTTCCCTAATTCATGAAAGTAGCCGGACGCGGGACACGGGACGCCGGACGGACATAGCCCCGAGCATAAGATGCTTCGCATCTAAAATCACAGCATATCCACGGAGTGAATGATGATGAGTGGGCGAAGCTCTGGAGGTTCATCGATAAACAGTGAATCTTCCTTGAATTTTCGTTCAGTACATCATCAAAGACGTGACAAACACTGTGTGTATATATACAAGAAATTTTATTTATTCGTAAATGATAGCTAGACGTGGCTTCCGGTCCCCCTTCATTATAACGGCTTTATGGTCGGTGAAGTGGAGGGATAGGGGTTATTATAAGGCTCCGTAGAGGATTCCTAGAGGGGAGAGGGGGGTGAGCGTAGAGGAGAGAGAGGACGCACATCCGCAGTGGGGATGGGGAACGCGGACGCCGCTCCGTAGAGTAGAGGATTCCTAGAGGAGAGAAAGGGGGTGAGCGTTGGAGAGGAGAGAGGGGGGGACGCGCGCGCCGCTCCGTACAGTAGAGGATTCCTCGAGGAGAGAAAGGGGATGAGCGTAGGAGAGGAGAGAGAGGGGACGCGCATGCTCTGGAGGGGGTGTAGGACGCCGGCGCCGCTCCGTACAGTAGAGGATTGCTAGAGGAGAGAAAGGGGGTGAGCGTTGCAGAGGAGAGAGGTGGAGGGGACACGCATGCTCTGGAGGGGTGTAGGACGCGGGAAGGAGGGATGGACTAAGCCCCCGCAAGCACGTCCAAGCAAGATCAAGGACTGGAGTCAACCTGGGCGACAGACACCACCTGCCTCGCCATTGCTAAGCTGCCCCTCTATGCTCTCGGCCATGAGTCTAGTGACTGTAGTAGTGGTTGACGGCCTTATTGTACTACAGTGTTCTGCTTGACATAGATGGCCACACCGCCTGCGGGACGCTCTGCTTCCTCGGTGCACACGATGGGAACTAGTGGTGGTCTGGAACGCGCCTATTCTTCATGGTCATCAGCGTCATGGTCATCATTATCACGAGATACTGCCGGTTACGCCGGACGCAGGACAAGGTTAGACTAAGAGGAGCTTCGCCCCTAAAAAAATCACGCCATATCCACGAAGTGAATGATGATGAGTGGGCGAAGCTCGATCGTTTTCATCCATGGCAGAAAGAGAATGTGTGGTCTGGAACGCGCTTATACTTCATGGTCATCAGCGTCATCGTCATCGTTATAACGTGTTTGGGGGTACATTCCACTATACTGGAACGCGCTCATACTTCATCGTTATCACGTGTAGTGGGTAAATTCCACTATACTGCGTCATCGTCATCTTTATCACGTGTAGTGGGTACATTCCACTGTACCGGAACGCGCTTATACTTCATCGTTATCACGTGGAGTGGGTACATTCCACTATACTGCGTCATCGTCATCTTTATCACGTGGAGTGGGTACATTCCACTACACGTGGCTATCTACCTACCTACTACTACTACGACAACTACAGAGGAGGGACAGACCCACACCCTTAGGAGCTTCGCCCCTAAAATTTCCGGGTCCAAGTGATGATCGAACCCAGGCCGTCTGCGTGGCAAGCAGGTGTTCTACCTCAGAGCCGCAATATTTGCTGAGACTGCTATGAAAAAAAACAGACTATAGGAGGTATTCACGTGACGTCATCCGGAAGGGGCGCTAGCGCGGCAGTCGCCATACTTGTGGTCTCGCGTGTGAATATTATCGTCGGACCAAAACCGAAGATCTCGGCACCACGTGTTATGTTGATATTTTTCTAAGAAAACGGCTCAGTGAGGTGCAGCGCCGCCAAACATCAGGCTGTCGTATGCCGGATAGCTGACGGACCCCGGCTATGGCGGCGCACTCGCTGGCGCCGCCTGGAGGGAAGAGCTTAGTGAATACCTCCTATATGAATATGATGTAGTGGAAGGAGTCTTCTTGACGCATCATATATTGCGTGGCAGTAGCGTAGAATCGCACCAGGCGTCAAAACATGTGAATTGAGCAACGAGTAGGTGTTTTAAAGGCCCACACATTACAAAGCGCTCAGGCATACTTTATCATCATCAGCAGCAGAAGCATCAACAAAGTGAACAACTGCCCCTTCCTCCGTGACAACTGCGTAGGTTCGCGTGTTGCCCTAGGGACGCGTAGAGGGCCCTTCGCTGATTCGCAAGAGGAATAATTATAGTGTAGTGGGCACTTAGCAACTGCGCTTGCAATACTTTGAAGTGGCCAATGTTACGCTAACAGTCGTTCGTGTCCTTATGGCATGGTTGAGGCATGCACCATGAACCGAAGCAGGCTAACAGTTCAGAAGGCGATGCGCACGAGTCCCGATTACGCTATCGCGATCTGCTTTTGAAGGCGAAGCTCAAGCGTCCTCCCATTTTTACTCTTGTAGCACGCTATATTACATACGTTATTGCGATTTCTTGCGCGACATGGCACGTGCATAAGGTCTTTTTATTGATGCTGTGGGTGATGAGGAAGAATTATAGCTTAACCTTTTGTAATTGGTCGATCGCATGAAACGACCATTCGTTTCGCAATTCACATTGTTTTACGCCTGGTTGTTATTTTACTCTTCCCCTACCCTATATCACATCACACCTGTATACTTTTTTTTTTTTTTTTGCGATCGCATTTTAAGCGCTTGCGTGGTTCTGTGATAGCACACTCGACTGCCCCGCGGAGGGTCCAGATTCAAGGTTCATCGCATTCTGGATATTGTTATTTTAATTTCGCGAGATAGCGGTTACGGACACCGGCCGCGGTAGCAACGGCGCTGACGGCACCAAAATCGGCTGTAGGGATCTCATGACAGTTTTTTAAATGCGAGGCATTTCTTCGCGAACTTCGGCGACATTGAGCGTATCTATCTATCTATCTATCTATCTATCTATCTATCTATCTATCTATCTATCTATCTATCTATCTATCTATCTATCTATCTATCTATCTATCTATCTATCTATCTATCTATCTATCTATCTATCCGCATACGGTTTTGTGCTCTCCTGGCCGTATCGTTAACGGGATTTATACCAAAAGTGGTATGGCGTAACATGACTGTATGACAAACACGAATGACTGGTCATATCATGAAAATCATGAATAACTTGTCATGAAAAGTATGATTTACACGCCATGGCCATATAGCTCCTGAGGCCGTTTTCTTAACTTTATATATCCAAAAATTGGTACGATGAGACATTTCTGCCTGACTAACATACATGACAAGTGGTAATCTAAAAATCATGACCTGCATGTCATGTACAACATGATTTACATGCCACGCTCATGGCGCGCTGACGGCCGTTTCGCTAGCTTGATATACACCAAGTCTAGTAATGCCTGACGTGACTGTATGACGAACATTTGACAAGTGGTAATATGGAAATCGTGATATGTCATGTGCAACATGACTGGCACGCCACGCTCATACCACTCTCGTGGCCGTTTGGCTAGCTTGATATACACCAAATGTGGTATTCAGTGACGTGATTGTATGACGAGCATAAATGACATGTGGTAATATGGAAATCATGACATGTCGTGTGCAACATGGCTTGCATGCCACGCTCATGACGCTCTAGTGGCCGTTTAGCTAGCTTGATATACACCAAATTCGGCATTGAGTGACGTGATTGTATGACGAGCATAAATGACAATTGGTAATATAGCAATCATGATATGTCATGTGCAATATGACTGACATGTCACGCTCATAACACTCTCGTGGCCGTTTGGCTAGCTTGATATACACCCCAAATTTGGTATTGAGCGACGTGGTTGTGTGACGAGCATAAATGACAAGTGGTAATATGGAAATCATGACATGTCAGGTGCAACATGACTTGCATGCCACGCTCATGACACTCTCATGGCCGTTTCGCTAGTTTGATATACACCAATTTTGGTATTGCGTGACGTGACTGTATGACGAACATAGATGACAAGTGGTAATATGGAAATCATGACATGTCATGTGCAACTTGACTTGCATGCCACGCTCATGGCGCGCTCACGGCCGTTTCGCTAGCTTGATATACACCAAATATGGTATTGTGGGACGTGACTGTATAGCGAACATAAGTGGCAGGTGGTAACATGAAAACTTTGGCATGCGTGTCGTCTACAATGCCATTGACATGCCACGCTCATGGTGCGCTTTCTCCCAGTTCGCTAACTTGATATACACCAAAATTGGTATTGTGCGATGTGACTGTGGTGACGAACATGAATGACAGGTCCTAACATGTAATTCATGACATGCATATTATGTACAGCATGATTTGCTCCTTGCTGGCTGCTTCGTATTACATCGATTCCCACAGTGTGTGGGATCTGCCGGTTTTTTTTGTCTGTAACACCATGGCTCTAGCCGGGATTGCAACTAGTCATTTTGCATCGCATTGAAGTATTCTACCACAGAGCTACGCCAGTGCTTGAAGCTGCCTTTGATAAAAACCCTCGATAACCGTGTTATTAGGAAAACGCGAACTGTGGTTGCCGTGTTTGTTCTCCGGATTTATGTCAATCTAAGAAGCAACACATATGTGAATTTATTACAGCTGAAGCTACAGTCAAGCGTTGGACGAAAACGCCCACGGCCGTTACTTGTCGCATCGTGGCGTGTAATTCGTGGAAATGAAAGAATCGTGTCTCTTTTATAGCGTGAGTGCCGATGCTACGCCGGACTGTGATCCAGTATACATTGCACGCCAGTGTACTCGGCGTGCATGGTAAGCACGATATGCGCGTAGCGGCTCAATTTACCTAAAGACGTCAATCCACCTCATAACGTTTGGGTCAAAGAAAAAGAATCCAGAATAGGCTACAACTTCTCGAGTGCTTCGCATAAAATTGTTTCTAGAAATGCGTGAGGTCAGCCAGATTTTTTTTGTCTGTTTTGTGAACTTTTGGCTCTGACTCGGTCACATGACCGCAACCGGCGTTCGCTGCAGCACCGAAGGACCTGCTCTTCCATCGTCCCTTCTTTCGCGGGACGGTTCGGGGCGCAATACGTCAGCTCTTGGAATCTGCTCGGCGACTGTCTCTATTCACGGCTTGCCAAAAAGTAAGAACATTAGATAACTGAACTCTTACATTTCTGTTTCCCTTGTTCAGTGTCTCTCCAGGTAAATCCGCTGAAAAAAATAAATTCTTAAGCGCTAAAAAATTCACAAGCGACACCATGTAATTAAAGCAATTGCTATCAAGCCGTGTCAAGGAATCTATTAACATTTCTCTCTCTGAGTTATAAAAGCTCATGAAATAAAATCCGTCTGCTTATGGGCTGCAGCATGTCTAAGCGACTGAAGCTATGAAGGAAGCCACAGTTTTACCAGCTCCGGATTTTTGACGCGCACCGACGTGCCACAGTACACCGGCCTCTAGCACTTCGCGTACATCGAAATGGGATGGCAGCAGCCAGGACTAAATAAGCGTATTCTGGGACTGCAGCTGAGCACCGAAGCCAATGAGTGACCGCTGCCGCCGGATGGAAAATATATTTGATAATAGGATCACGTCATTGCGCAAGTAGTGATCTGAACCATTAATGCGAAAACTCAAGGCAGTACTGCAATCGTCGCAAAATGACTCTGTTATAAGTGCACTGGCCGACTGGCAATTTTACTTAGATATATAGAGGATGATGTCGCACTTCCTAGGAACGACGAAAAATTTCATAGTTTCGCCACTAGGGCGAAGCAATGACTGCGATAGCAAGAATTTAGTTTGTCACACGAAGGACGACAAAGCTCAATACTTGCAGCGCGCCGCCGCAGCACAAAGAAGGACGCTAGAAAACGACGCATAGGTATACACAGGACAAGCGTGAACTAACAACTGTCGCAGTTGTTACGTGTTTGTATTTGAGCAACGCGCCGCGAGTGTCACAATGCAAAAGCCGACGCTGTTGTTGTTCTTGTTGCCTCAGACATGGCTCATACCCACTCAGGGGGGATTGTCCAAGGATTGATTATATGATACTGTTAGACTTTTCGACGCACTTTGATGCTTCTTTTTCTTTTAAACTGCGGCACGTGGAATGACCCCTCTGCGTCTCCTGCCACGCGTTGGCGTCTGACGCCAAGTGTGCCCGGTGTTCTTTCTTTACAGCGAAAGCTGCATATGGCTAGGAGAAACGAAAAAAAAATCACAGCATATCCGCGGAGTGAATGATGATGAGTGGGCGAAGCTCCGGAGGTACATGATCAAAGACGTGATGGTGGTTGGTTGCATGTGGTCAAACGATATGCATGTGAGACCATATCGCGATGCCATGTGTTGTATGGCATCGCGATCGTCATCGTCATCAGCGTCATCGTTACGACGTATAGTGGGTACATTCCATGGTGGTTGGTTGCATGTGTTCAAACGATATGCATGTGAGACATATCGCGATGCCATGTGTTGTATGGCATCGCGATCGTCATCGTCATCAGCGTCATCGTTATGACGCATAGTGGGTACATTCCATGTGGTGTGCCGTGATGACAGCGTCATCGTCATCACACAGGGAGATACTGCTGGTTACGCAGTATCTCCCTGTGTGCTGGTTACGCAGTTACGATGTGCATGTGAGACCATATCGCGATGCCATGTGTTGTATGGCATCGCGATCGTCATCACGCAGGTGGCTACTACAAACGTGGGACACACGACCCACGGCATAAGGAGCTTCGCCCCTAAAACCGCTCGGCATCTGTGTCACGAGCGGTCTCCATTGGCTGTGCTATCAGTTACGTCATTCTGAGCGTCGTACCCAAGCTCGCGCGCCATTGGCACGTGAGCTTGGGTACGACGCTTGCAGGGTCAAACGCTTGCAGCAATGGCGCGCCGAATAAGCGGCGTTGCGGGCAAAACAGCGTCGACGTGATGGTTGCGGGAGCGCGTTCGCCGGGGCGAACGCCCGCTTTAGGCGAGTTTCTCCAGCGGCACTTTGGCTTCGGCTGCGACGTCTGTGACCGCCTGTGGTTCGACCACAACCAGGCAACGATAATTGTGGAAGGCTTCAGTGCAGCGTCGGGTTGAACCCACTGCTAAACATCGGGGCCGCACATTTCAGCTTCGCTGGTTAACCATTTGTACGGAGTGCTTGGTTCCTTCTACATCATGAGTCTTACAGAAGGGAGCGACTTTCTCGTGCGCATCTCAAGGACAGTTCTGAATTTGAAAGAAACTGAAAACGTTGCGTGATAGAAAACACGCTCAAGCTGTTCCGAGATCTGCGTTCCGCGAGCGACAAATGGTGCATATTAATAGCTCGCCGTTATATCCCTGGCACAAGCATTGCCGTGTGGCTGTGTTGGCTAGCGCAGCAGGCTGCGGAGCGAGGGGTCGCTGGTTCGAATCCCCGGTCAGGTGTTTGGGAATTTCTTTCTACTGATTTATTTTTCTTTATGCCTTTTTGATATATACATATACATATCCGGGACACGACGGCGTCGACAGACGGCGACGGCGAAAATCAGCCGAGAGTGTCCATATAATTGCTACCGCAATAAAATACATATCATAGCATATTTACGAACGCACATTCAGCATGCGAATAAAATAACAGCGAACAAACTTGGTCTGTCGTATAATCAGACGTCCACCTCGCGAGACAACTGCAAAAAGGCGGTCGCACAGCTTGCACGTAATCTGAGATATCCGTGATCGAGTTTTAATGGCGATATCTAAACTGATCGCACCTGGCACGCAGGAAATGGGGCCGCTCTGTTACGTGAGACCAGGACCACCCGTGACCAGGACCAGGAACAGACGAAACTTGAGTTTAGGCGCGTAATGGCACGATAATAAATTAGGGGCATAAGGAAGTCGCTGCAGCCGGGCATAGCGAATTTAAGGTAGCGCTGCTAAGGTTTTCGCCTTCAAGTATTCTTAGCGACAGCACGAGATAACTCGTTAGAATTTTTGTTTACCGGACGGATTGCTGCACAGAGAAACGCACGCTGCAGTGTGAGTGAGATGACAACGTAAATTTCATATTTTTACCGACAGTACTGCTGCTTGACTGCTATATCTAGTCCACGCACATTAAAATTGATTCACTCAGCCGATTTCTAATAATAGTTTAAGTGTTTTCTAAGAATGAGCTTTCGGCTAGTTGCTGCTGCAATACTCGATGTTTTCACGGCGCACGGAACGAGGACGACAAAGAAAAAACGCTGTGTGTGTCTTTTCTTTGTCGTCCTCGTTCCGCGCTCTGTGAAAACATCGAACTTTCCTTGAAATCTCTCGAGAGAACCTTGCATTGCCTCACTAATTGGCATTGTAGGTGTGTCCGCACAAGAAAAAAAAAAAAAACGACGCCCGTGTGTGTACAGAAATGCCGCTATATGTACAAACGATACCCTCGAAGGTGCGCCGATGATGTGTTCACGTGTAAGCGCCGTTTTCCAATAATTCGCGATGTCTCGATCGTGGGCTTGCCGGTGATCAGGAGTGTCTGATATGGCAATATGTCTTTTAACGAGGTTATCTAGGTATTTGATCATTTCACGTTGCCGCATTTCATTGTTGTCTGGCGTGAACCCATGATCGTCGTTGTTGGCTACAGCAACTAGAGTGTTGAACTGATAAACACGTGGCTGACGGTCCAGTTCGCGACACGGAGGAAAGGCACAGTTATGAGAGAGCATTGCGCAATGCGAAAGAAAGAAAGAAAGAAAGAAAGAAAAGAAGAAAGAAAGAAAGAAAGAAAGAAAAGAAGAAAGGTAGTACGTCAGGTACGCAGACGCCAGGTTTTGCTTCCACCCAGTTTCCCTATAGGCAAGAGCTCCTGAACACATTTTTGTTCCCATATAATTTATCGTAATATGAATGAAAAAAGTTATGAAGGCCAGCAGTTTAGCACCTGTAAGTGTAAATTCAACCGAAGAAAGATGCTTACTATGGTGACTGTGTAAGGACGACATTCTGATTTGAAATACTGGATTTTGCTTTGTGGCACTTGGCAGAAGGAGGCGCATTCAGTTCGTGCGTAATAGAGTTAGTGGACATGGTGTTTTTGGGTGGCAGAGTTGCGCTTGAGTCCGCCATCTTGACACATTAGCAATCACAGCTAGGTGGCAAGGTCTCACCCCGTTTTTGCAGGCGACATGCATAGTTTGTCACCGGTTGACACTGAGTGTCACCGACAATTGACAATCTCCGGTTCACACTGACGCGTCCCCAATCGGCGATGTAGTTGTCTGGCAACGACTAATGTCAACCTAGTTCGCTGCGGCGGCGACATCGGGAAATACAAATGTTGATCTGAGCTACAGCTTCTCCGCAATATTCGGTTGCTAGCGGAGTTTCAAAACACTCTGTTACCTAAACGGTTGCTAGCGGCGCTTCGAAAGCATTCTAACGTAGTATATACACTAACTCTAGCGGGTAGAACACGTAAACACTCGAGTACCGTGCTCTGGGTACATGATATAGTGCCGGAACTGGTCGAAAGAGTTGCAGTGCCCTCGTCCTATGACCTGTATCATTGTCAGTGCGCTGTGTTTGGATATTATTACCGCTATGCAATGCATACAAATTGGCGAAGCTAGCACTAAGTCGTGGAAGGCTTGAAACGGCGAAACTGGACGATTCCGAACACGAATGTGGTTGCTTCTAGGTTGTTTCTAGGCCTTAGCTAGGTGATGCAGGTTGTTTTAACACGAAAGTGTTTTACGCCGGGGTCCACCAAGACTTCAGTGACGTATTTCTGTCACAGAAATGACGTCTAAAATTCACATGATCAGAAGACAAAGAAAAAAAGTTCCGTCAACCGGAGTCGAACCTGTGACCCCTTGGTCCGCGACAAGCAATGCCGGGCCCGCTATCCACTGCGCCACGGTCACATACTCTGTAGGTTGTACAAAAGCAACTTTCATACCTACCTCTGTGCTCTCGCAGTACCCTTGCTTAAGTGAAGTACTGCATTATGACCAATCAATCCACGATAAGTTCCTTCAAAGCATCGTTTCTACGCGTTCGTTCCGTTCAGCGCGTTTCGAATAGGAAAAGTGCAATTTTGTCGGCGCATTAACACATTGCCAGGTGGCGACGTTGCCCCCAGCGTCGGCCTCGCTCAAAGCATCCATCCATAGCGAAAAATGCTCTGCGACGCCCGAGTGCTTCGCGTGGCCGTAACTCTAATTCCGCAACTCACGCTCGCCCCGCAAAAAATGGCAGCCGGCCAACGGCGAAGGCACGAGGCCCGTTTCGTTTCCTTCTGGTCAGGCAGTGGTGTTCAAAAAATTGAAGGATACTTCTTTGTGCATTCCAAAGTGTGTTCGGCGAAAGCTTTTGGCCATTCGACTGACTATGCCATGTCTTTTTTAGATGCGAATCATCTTATGGGGGGGGGCTTGTCTGTCCCTCACTCCCGCGTCCCGCGTCCGGTCACTTTCATGAAGTAGTCCGGTCACTTTCATGAAGTTTTTTGTCTCACCGCGAATCGCAGCGAGACGCGAGACGCAAGACTAACCAGCCTGCGTTCGCATGTGTTCGTATTCTCTCGCTTTGGGCATCATGCAGACGCCATTCGCGTTCCAGCGCTTAAATTGACGAACACTTTGTAAATTCCAAAGTGTGTTCCGCGAACGCCTGCGTCTATTGAGACGGGATCAGTCAGAATGGAAAGCGATGCGCGCGTCTCGCTCCTTGCATGATTGGAAACTCTGGGCACAGCGACGCTACGCAAGCAAAGCGCGAGCGCTGTAGTGTCCGACGCGGCCGGCGTCCGTTTGCGAGCCCCGGCGGCCACCTGGCAAAGTGCGAGGGCTCGGACGGAGGGAACGACGGACGGACGGACGGACGTGAGCATGAGACATTAAAGGCTTTCGCCTTAATAACCCTAACGTGCCGCGAATTGGTGACATTAGCCCTGGTTCGACATCCACTCAGTAACGCTCTTCTGGGCGTCACACCGCTTTCTCTAATCCCGCTCTCACCGTACATCTACCACAAGCATCTATGACCACAATAGTTTGTTTAATCATTGATTATGGACGTTAGTCGTCCGGATAGAGATGTACCACTAACCGTCAGCCTGGATGCATCCACGTTAAACGGTGCTATAACTGTCAAACACCAATAGACATTGTGCAAGCTCTCTTATATCAATGTACACAAAACATTCAACTACTTCTAGAAGGACACGTTTCACTTTCGTGTTATACCGAATTCTATGACGGAGTGATCAATCATGTTTTAGATGCGAAGCATCTTATGCTCGGGGAGGCTGTGTCCGTCCCTCCCTCCCGCGTCCGTCCCGCGTCCCGCTTCCGGTCACTTTCATGAAGTAGGGAAGCACCCACTATGCGAACCAGAACACTGTAGTACAATAAGGCCGTCAACCGCCACCGCAGTCACCAGAGTAATGGCCGAGAGCATAGAGTAGCTGCTAAGCAATGGCTAGGCAGGTGGTGGGTTCAAGCAAGAATAACACGCACTACCGGTGGTGTCTGTCGCCCACGTTGACTCCATTCCTTGATCTTGCTTGCATGTGCTTGCGGGGGCTTTGTCCGTCCCTCCTTCCTGCGTCCCACACCCCTTCTCTCTCCTCTCCTACGCTGCCCCCTTTCTCTCCTCTAGGAATCCTCTACTCCATGGAGCGGCGCCCACGTCCCGTTGACTCCATTCCTTGATTTTGCTTGCATGTGCTGGCGGGGGCTTTGTACGTCCCTCCTTCCCACGTCCCACACCCCCACAGTGCATGCGCGTCCCCCTCCCCCCTCTCTCTCCTCTCCTACGCTCACCCCCTTTCTCTCCTCTAGGAATCCTCTACTCTTCGGAGCGGCCCCCGCGTCCCACACTCCCCACAGCACATGCGCGTCCCCTCCCCCCTATCTCACCTCTCCTACGCTCGCCCCCTTTCTCTACTCTTGGAATCCTCTGCGCTACGGAGCAGCACCCGCGTCCCACATCCCCGCAGCGCATGTGCGTCCACTCCCCCCTCTCCTACGCTCCCCTCTTTTTTCTCCTCTAGGAATCCTCTACTCTACGGAGCGGTTCCCGCGTCCCACCCCCACAGCGCATGCGCGTCCCACTCCCCCCTCTTTCTCTTCTCCTACGGTTCCCCGCCGTTCTCTCCTCTGGAATCCTCTACGGAGCGGCGCGCACGACTGGTGGTGTGACGGCTGCATACTCTGCTGGGGGCGCCACGGTAGTTCCGCGGTATGAATGACGGAGCTCGCGCGCCTCATTCTCTCTCCTGTGCAGCGCCGCGATGAGCGCCGGACCGCTGCCGCGAAACGAGAGCGGCGACGTTTCTCCCCGCTCAAGCTAACCATCTCCCCGCTGCTTCGCATCCACACATGGTTCCCTTTAGCGGGAGATAAGAAGTTTTTTAAAGTACCATGCTAGGCTTTACCTAGGTGTGCTGGGTTGTTTCTACGTTGATTCTCAGCGCAGAGGTTCGAGTTAAACTTTAGAGACAGAAACTCGCGCTGAAACCAAACGTTCGCACCTCTCATAGATCTACGGGCACGTCGTCGTTGGCGTAGGCTTTCCACCGCTTCGGGGTCTTCTCGGAGCCGCTGTTGCATTTCTCGTTACCTAGTATTCTTTCGTTGTACGTACTGGGGGTCTTCGGCTCGCCGCCATTGCTTCGCAGTCATGTGTTGTTTGGCCAAGTGTTGACTTCTTAATTTTTAGTGGACCAGTGGTTAGTAGTGGGATTTACCTGAATTTTGTGTCACATACCCCTGGATGATGATGATGATAGCTTTTTTGGTTCATCGAACAAAGAACACGGTGCTAAACAAGATCGATGCTAAAAGAGGCCACTAATAGTGCGATTGCATTTATGGTAATTATACACATATGCAGGATTAGACACATCGACCTTTGCCACCTGTCGTTATCTACGTGACTTGGTGTGTGTTTTGAGAGAGGCTTACGTGCAATGAATGGCGCAGAGCGTCTCCGATGGAAAATTATTTGTCGTCGGAAATTCTCCTACCTGACTGCATACGTTATATTTGAGACAGGTGCCGCTTAAAAAATCGTAGTAGAAAAATTCCCTCTCAATCCCTCGTGTTTCGTTCTTATTATCCTCACAAGGATTTTCACGGGGTTGTGCGCATACTCCAGGAGCTTCCCCTGAAACGGGACAAGTAGTTTGTATTAAAACGCACTTGGAACAGAAGAGAGCTTCATCGACCTGTTAAAATTTGTATTTTGTGTTTATTTTTATGCTACACAGCATGGCATTATTCCTACATGCATTCTCAAAAGTTCTGAGTAAACGTTCAGTGCCCAACATGATCAATGTTTAGCACGTTTAACTCCAACAATTATTACAAAACTGATCAATGTTTCAGCGCACCTAAGAAAAGACTACTAATAAATACGAAAATATCTTAAGGTGGGGTTGATTTGTCTATGGATTTTTTAGAGGCGACGCGCTCTAGGGTGTCGGCGTGCCGGCGTGCTCGTCGTCTGCTGCTTGCTACTCCTGTCGTGACGGCGCGGCTGTCGGACCGCGAGAGAGAGGGCGCCACCGACTCAGCGCTCGCCGCGTGGCGAGAGAGAGCGAACGGCGCGTTGACTATGGAAACGCTCTTTCTGCGATGAAGGCTGAGCTACCAGCTCGCGAGACAAGAGTCCGCCCACGCCCGCGACATAAAACGTCGACGCAGGGAGCGTCTGCTAGCGAGTTTGTTGATTGCAAAAACTTCCCCATCTACCGCTAAAGGGAACCATGTGTGGATGCGAAGCAGCAGGGGAGATGGTTAGCTTGAGCGGGAGAAACGTCGCCGCTCCCGTTTCGCGGCAGTGGCCCGGGCGCTCATCTGGCTCATCGCGGCGCTGCACAAGAAAGAGAATGAGGCGCGCGCGCTCCGTCATTTTCATGCCGCGGAACTAATTAGAGGAGGATTCCTAGAGGAGAGAAAGGGGAGAGCGTAAGACAGGAGAGAGCGGGAGGGACGCGCATGCGCTGTGGGGGTGTGGGACGCGGCAAGGAGGGACGGACAAAGCTTCCGCAAGCACATGCAAGCAAGATCAAGGAATGGAGTAAACCTGGGCAACAGACAGCACCAGTAGTGCGTGTTATCCCTTTGCTTGCACCCACCGCCTGCTCACCCATTGCTAAGCAGCCACTCTGTGCTCTCGGCCATGACTCTGGGGACTGTGGTGGTGGTTGACGGCCTTATTGTACTACAGTGTGCTGGTTCGCATAGTGGGCGCTTCCCTACTTCATGAAAGTGACCGGACGCGGTACGTGGGACGGACGCTGGTGGGAGGGACGGACACAGCCCCCGCCATAAGATGCTTCGCATCTAAAAACCGACTGCTCGCGCTGCACAAGCGTTCACCAGCCACCCCGTTTATATAGGCACTGGATTTTGACCTGCAATGTAGTGCTGATGGGAGATTTCTCTTGTGCCTAGTTGAGCAGTAAAGATACGCAACGTGCACGTTAACTAAAAGTGGACTGCAGGTCTCTGTGTTAGACCCGTGAACACTGCATGCTTCGCCCCTTCCCAGGTTTCATGTTAGTGGAGCTGAAACACCCTTCCCTACATGCCCCTTCGCCACAATTTTTTTTCCTCGATAAGAGTCCATGCAAGTCTACTGCACTTAGTCTGACGTCTTTTTTTTTCTTTTATAGTTAGTGCGCGTGGCTGCAGGCGGTTTCGTATTGTCGTTTTAGGGACGACCTTTTCACGACCCCTTTAACGCGGGCGCATGCCTCGTGCGACTACTAGCGAATCCAGAGGAGGCCCTGAAGGTAGAGCATCGCGGCGGAATGAAAACATACTTTAGATCAATCACACACTGAGCAGTGCAACGGAAAGCAAACACGCTTGATGTTTATTGATAATGAAACACTTTTTTGATTGTGTCTTTTTTAAGACGTCGATTTGAATTCAACAAAAGACAAATGTCTTAGGCGGCATTCACCCTGGCGACTGACAGAAGTGCACAAGAGGCGACAAAGGAGCTACTCACGCCGACCAGTGTTCACGCCGACGACTGCGGCTGGCATTTTGTCATCCACAATCGGTTCTGTTTATGTCTATTTCGCTGCTGGCACGACCATGGTGACGTAAAATAACATTCAGAGCTAATGGCACAAGTGCCCTGTCTTCCTCATTGGTTCAGTAGTAGCCTTGCGATTCCAGTCGCTAAGCTAGACAACCGTCCAGTGACCAATGATACCACAACGGTCGCTTTTCGACCAAAGCCACCATTGGCGACCGTGGCTACGCTACGAACTTGGTTACGCGAAATATGCCAGTGGGTGGTGTGAATACGCCTAAAGGGGAATTTACTCTTGTCCTGGAAGGGGGCGAAAGCAACGGAAACTGACAGAAAATAAATTTGTTGGCTTCGCCGCCTAAGCGGCCGGAAAAGCACGTGAATAGCACGATATGAAAAAAATCGATCCGAGACCGATGTTTTCGCCACGCGATAGCAGAATGGCTTTCCGCTTCCCGGGAAGAAGCACTTGGCTGCACTATCAATGTAAACATCCGGCCGGTAATTAGAAAGCCATTGGCATCCAGCAAATCGGCGGTGACTCACATCGGCGCATTTGCACAGTGCCCGTGCTGCACGACGTTGCTACAACATCTGCAAGGATGCGTCGCTCAACAGCCTGAAATACTCAGATTAGCAGATCGTGTAGACTGAGATTAGCAGAAGGTGTAGCAGCAACGAGTCGGCCTACCCTAACATATCTCATTTTACAGCGAAAGCTGTTATGAGATCACAACAAGGGTCGTTTCTGCGCCGTAGCTGTCCACCACCGCCGCCGCCGGTGTCCGTAACCAATATCCACGAAATAAGGAAAAAAAACTAACTAAATAAAAAACACCCATGACAGCGTGGGAATCGAAGCCGGGTCTTTTGCGTGGCAGCCCAGCACTCTACCACTGAGCTACGTCGCTTCTTGAAACTGCGGTGCAAAATGACCCTATGCAGGCTCCATGTCGGGTAAGGAATCGCGTTAACGTGTGTTGTAAAGCGGTTTAGAACAGTAAAGCAAGAACCAGGCGTCACACAATGCGAATTGCGTAACGAGTGGGGCATTCAATGCTCCAACCCATTACAAAAGCTTCAGGCGAAATTCTTCATCGTCGTCAGCCACAGCATCAACAAAGTGCACATAATGCGTTACAAAGAGTGTAGCGGGTATCGCGCTTTTCTGAAGAATGACGAATAATGGCATAGTAGACGCTTCCCCACTGTACAAAAGTTATGATGATTTATGGCGTAGTGGGTACCATGCAAGTGCGTTTGTAGTAGTTGCCCCAAGAGTGTTTAAAAAAGGCTCTAGAAAGGCCGCTCTCCCAGCTTTCGTTGTGGCTGTGCTGCGCGTTCTGCGCAGGCCTGGCGGTTTTTTGCACATCCGGTGAAATGCGCCGTGGCCGGTACCGGCATGTCAGCTTACGCATTATCTGCTGGTGTATCTCCTGGAACAATAGCTTGAAGGCAGGTGAAAACTAATTCGTCTCCATATTCTACATGCACTATTTGAAACAAGACAACAAACGACGCTGCTGTACCAGACAAGAACTCATTCCGCATACACCCCGGCTTGGTCATTGAAGACTGGGCCAGGCGCTTCCACGTTTTGTGCATTTTGTAGTGACATCGGCGGCATGGAACATTTTCTTCGACTTTGCTGGTAGTTTGATATGGAAAGTGCAGTGATGGTCCGCGGCTTGCGAAAAGGTCGTCAACGGCACTGGACATCTGAAGATGTCATTTTTTCTAAGGGCCCACGGCAAGCAGGAGGAGCGTGCAACAGATTCTGATGGCCTTCCTGCGAGACATTGGGCTGTGTAACATGTGGCGACAGATCCCTATAACTCAGGAGATGCTCAGGCGGAACAATCGCCGGCCATGTAGGCCAGGCTCAGCCCTCCTGTTGCAACATCACAACCACCACCGCCACCACATGCCAAGGGGAAGGAAGGCCTTCCCGCGTTCACGGCTCAAGCTACGAGCTCTGCCACTCGCGTTCCTGAAGGGCTGTGAGTTATATGCATGCGCATAGAGGTAGATTGCCCCACTACTGGTGCTCACCCAGGGGTTTTTCTTGCCAAGTGACGACACTTAGAATGGGTGCATACCGAGTACTAGTGTTTATTGATGCCATATTTGCACGGGATTCGCTGTGTGCATTGTCCAGGTGTATGTTAACTAATTCAGCTACCACAAGGCTTAAATAATAATATTTGGCACTGGTCAATGGTTTGGACGTGTGCCGTTAGACGTGAACGGGGTTTCATCTACAGTGAAACGGTACTATAGCTACCAAGCACCGATACACATTGTGCAACATCTCATACATCAAGGTACAATAAATATTGAACTACTTCCGTGATGTCACGGCTTGCTTTCGTGTTATACCGACTGCTGCGATAAAGAGATCAACAGTTTCTTTTTGTTTCGCCCGTGCCCTCGTATGTCTAATGAAAATCGAGATATACAAGACAACGAAACAAATATCCTCATTTAACCGCATGTAGCTTGCAGCTTCAAGAAATCGACGAACCAGGAGCAATCTTTTGTCAAATAAGGAACTTTTCATCCGAGAAATGTGCGTGGACTTTCGTACGGACAAAGAGACTCTCCAGCCAAGTACAGATTTTAGTTAGCGTAGTTTACGTGTAGCTGTGTGCCACGAACAGGCGAATGACGCTTTCTCATTCTCTATATCCTGCTCTATATTGCGGCATTCCGCAGAACTTATTTCCCAAATCGAAGACTAGCCTTTCTGCACATGTACTGTTGTTCTACTGCGTCAGCATTTACAGTTAACTAGCTGATATCATCAGATTTTTTCCAAATATACTGCCACAGATAAACATAACAGTAATGACAACATAGGCGATTTCGAACTCAGGAATTCTCCTCCTCGTTTCGTTCATTCACAGATTAACATGCCATTTAAGGAGTCTGCAGGAACGAAGACGACCTCTTACAATGCGTTGTTGGTGACTACAGTATTGTTATCTAAAGTATTTGTTGCCGCGATGACGTTCGGAAATGAACCGGGGAAAGCTGTTTGACACACTACGTCACCACTTCCTTTCTTTCCTTCAACTAATATTGACCATGACAATTTTTCTATGTTCGTATAGCGCCGCTTTTTTCTCATAAGCCCTGACGAAGGCCGGCCCACCGGTCTAAACCGTTGGCACATATAAATACGATAACCGCTAACTCTGTTTATATATATATATATATATATATATATATATATATATATATATATATATATATATATATATATATATCCAGCAGGACCTCGGCGATACGATCACGGCTCGTATGAATTTCTGGGTGATGCGAATTTTTGTGTGGTCCCGGCCATGGCCCATTAGCCTGCAGCGTAATGGGGTACGGCTGTTGCGAACCGTTCTGGACCCCGCGACGTTTGATACGAACGTACGCTACCGTAGAGGTTCGAAAGGGTGCTGCACGCGCTGCCACGGAAGACACGGAAATCACGCGCGGCCGCGGTAGCCCAAGCGCTGGCGTTGGCACGGCGCTGCCAGTTAGTCATCATCAGGTCAGGATCACAGCCATATATGGAGAGAGTCTGGCGAATGAGCGGGGCAGTGACGTCGCGGCGCGGCGATGACGCCGACACGTCACCGCCGCGCCTCCGCTCCGACGCTGTCCGCCATATTTACGCTTTCTGAGCAACGGCCGCACAGGTGAAGTATTTACGCGTGGTTTCGACCGCCCGCTCTACATGCCACGGTCATCACACACACCAACCGGATTACGCTACCTCTCTCCGGCTTCTGATCGCAGTTTGACGCCGCCACCAGCTCCACGTGCTCCACGATCGCCGTGGAGCACGTGGAGCGATTTTCCGGCGGCGGTGGCCACGGCGACGCACGCGGTCACCGCCGCCGGAAAACTAGTCGGTGCGGCCAACGGGGGGTGAGGCCGCGAGATACCAGGCGCTATCTACAGGTATACCCCTGTCAGCGTTTATGTTGAAGAACAGAGTTCACGTACTTGTTCATAGAGTACCTACTATGGCACTTTTGGATACAGGCGCGACAATCTCTGTGACGAGCGTAAATTTTAAGAACGTTCTCGGACCTAAAGTGATGTTTTGCCTGAGCAGTGGTGTGACATTCCATGGTGTGAGCGGTGACGAGTTGTGTGCAGTGGGATTTTGTACTGAAGACGTCTCATTGTCAGTCATGGGCACGTTACCAGTAAAAAGTAACACTGTTACAGTTACAGTTACCTAAGCCAAAAAAGTAACTCTGTTACAGTTACAGTTACCGAGTTTACAAAAGTAACTTGTTACAGTTACAGTTACCACTAAAAAGTAACGTCGTTACTTTTCCGTTACCGTGTAAAATAACGATTTGATTACATACAAAATGAGAGAATTTAATAAAAACGCACAAAGAGGAACAAGGGAATGCGTAACGAGAGAAGATGACGTCCGTTAAGTTTATTCCGTATGTTCTCCAAGGTGTATCAGACCCTGTTCGGAGAGTTTTGCGTCCGCTTGGCATATAAGTGGGCGAAGAGTTCCTCTTCGGGGGGGGGGGGAGGGGGGGGGGTGTGTGAAAGGTCACCGTCGCACCTCCCTCCGTATTAAGGTAATGTATGGGCCAGACTTTGCGGCCCCCCTCCCCCTCTGAGGTGATTAGGGGGGCGGTCACTACCATCCCTGCCCCCCCTCGTGGCAGGCCTATGGCTGGTCATACAAACCGTTTTTGAGCCCCTCTGTACCTCGGGACACGTGTTCGCGAAACCCAGACACGGTGCCCAAATATCGCACACCTGCGGACGATCTGTGCGGGATCATCCGAAAAGTACGACGCGGAAAGGAAAGGTTGCTAAAGTCAACCATGCAACGCGTTCTTAAACGGAGCTTGTTGAACACTGCTGGACTGGGCATAGCTTTGACCTAAACAATGCGAAAACGCTAAATCATGAACGAAAGCGAGGGATGGGGGGGGGAGGGGGGCAGTCTTTTTGGAGACATATGGTTCATTCGCCACGACGCATCGGCTTGCAACAGCAACCGCGGCCCCCAACCGAACATTTATGAGGACATGTCTGTGACTAATGGACTGATCGAAGTGCGCTCATTCTTTTTTTCTTTTTTTTTTTTGCCAGTTAATACTGAGGATGCCACCTGCTAGTTCTCGGCACTTCTGGCTTTCAGCCGTTTCGCTCTGCTGAGAACTGAGCTGCGCTATACCAGTACGATATGATAATGCACCAACTTGCCCAATCTGCAGTACTTGTCGCTCTGCTGGTTTCTAGCCACCTGTCAAAAACGATTAGCTCAGCGCCTCGGACGAACCGGCACACCAAGAACACAGCTAGAAGCTCAAGTGATAAAAAGTTTATATATGCCCCCCCCCCCCCCTCGCAAAAAACAGGACGTGACCTTAGCAAGCTGTTCAGTCGCAGCTTGATTGATTTACGACATGTGGTTTACAAGTAAACTTCGAACACGGTCTTCTGCGGGAAAGTTATTTCTCTTAGCGACCTCTCCTCCTTGGAGAGGTCGTGGTGGAAGAGGATATGGTGAAGAGAAAGTTGGAAAAAGTGAAAAGCGTGTAGCATCGGCCTTTTTCTGTTGGATAAATTGTTATAAAAACAGAAGTAACTGTAACGGTATTTTCCGTTACAGTTACTGTGTAAAAAAGTAACAGTGTTACAGTTACAAGTTACTCCAAGTGAAGTGTAACTAGTTACAGTTACAAGTTACTGAAAAAAGTAACTAGTTACCGGTAACGCGTTACTAGTAACTAGTTACTGCCCAAGACTGCTCATTGTGTGGCAAGGTTTTTTCCATAGAATTTGCGGTTATTCCACGGTCTACACATGACGTTATTTTGGGTAATGACTTCTTGCGTCAGTGTGGGGCAACTGTTGACTGCAGAAGTGGGCACATTTCTGTGCACGGTACTTTCCCAGTTGCGCTCTTAGAGAATTCCTATCGTGATGACTGCATCTTTTTTCGTCTCCGAGGACACAGTCATTCCTGCATTTTCTGCCGTCTGTGTTCCCGTGACTTGTTCTGGTAACAACTGTGCCATATTCGACGCCACGCTGGAACAGATTTCTTTGGCCTGTCTGAAAAAGAACATTTTTAATTCCCCATTGCGTGGTGTCTGTCCTTGATGGACGAGCAGGTGTGTGGACAATGAACAGTTCCTTGGAGCCTCCAGTTGTGCCAGGCGGCATGAAACTTCCATTATTTAAAGCTGAATCGTCTACGACGATGGTTGTGCTTGTTGATGCTACAGGCTAGATTGGACACCTCGCTTCACAAGGTTCAGAGGATTCCCAATTGCTACAAATGATCAGCAATTCACTTGGCCAAAGCGAACGACATACACTGCTCGGCGTTCTTTCTAAGCACTCGAAAGCGTTCAATTTTTGTAAAAACAGCCAAACGCCCTCAATTCCAGCGTCCCGGATACGTCATCAGATCCACACCGAGTCGGCGCATCCGATACGGCAGAAACCTTACCGAGTGGCACCATCAGAGCGCAAGATCTTCGGCGAGCAAGTCCAAGAGATGCTGGGAAAGGGGATAATTCAGGAATCGGCGAGTCCCTGGGCCACTCCCGTCATTCTAGCGAAGAAGAAGGATGGTACGTCGAGATTCTGCGTTGACTACCGCCGCCTGAATTCTGTTACCAAGAAAGACGTCTATCCGCTGTCGCGCATCGATGACGCCATAGACTGCCTGCATTGCGCTTCCTACTTTTCTTCTGCTGATCTGAGATCAGGTTACAGGCAAATTCCGATGTACGCGGCTGACAAGGAAAAGACGGCGTTCGTTACGCCTGATAGACTGTAAGAATTCAGCGTAATGCCATTCGGATTAGGTAATGCGCCTGCGACATTCGAGAGACTCATGGACTCTATTCTGCGCGGTTTGAAATAGGAGATCTCTATGTGTTACCTTCATGATGTCGTAATGTTTGGACGCACGTTTCAGGAGCATAACACTCGCCTAGATCTTGTGCTAAACTTTATTGAAAAGGCTCGCCTTATATTGAATTCGAAAAAGTGCCACTTTGGCGAGCGACAAACATTGGTGTTGGTCCATCTCGTCGATAAAGATGGCATTAGACCTGACCCACAGAAGACAGCGGCCGTTGAATCATTCGAGAAACCCAAATCTGTGAAACAAATCCGCTGCTTCATCGGGCTTTGCTCATATTTCCGGCGGTTCATAACCAGGTTTGCGGATGTCGCTCACGCTCTGACGAATCTTCTCCGCAAGAACAGCCCGTTTCCAGTTGACCCTCGAGTGTGATGCCGCTTTTCGCCAGCTGAAGTGTTTAACTTCACAGCCGATACTCCGGCACTTCAATCCTTCGTCGCCAACAGAGATCCGCACAGACGCAAGTGGCATCGCTATCGGCGCCGTTATCGTTCAGCGCTCTGGTAACAAGGAACACGTCGTGGCGTACGCAAGTCGTTCTTTAAGCAAGCCTGAGCGCAACTACACAGTGACCGAGCAGGAATGCCTAGTGTTAGTCTTTGCCGTGCAGCGGCTTCGCTCATGCATCTATGGTCACCCGTTCACACTCGTCACAGATCACCATTGCCTGTGTTGGCTGGTCAACCGTCGTGACCCTTCCGCTCGCCTCGCACGTTGGACCATTCGCTTGCAAGAATATGTCTTCACCATTTCGTACAAGAGTGGCCGTCGACACGCTGATGCGGAATGCCTCTCTAGGATGCCACTACATACGACGGATTGTGAAGCCGATAACTTAGACTACCTTATCGCCTCTCTGTCGCCTGGCTTTCCCGATGCCGTGACTGTCACCGCTGAGCAGCGCAAAGACCCGAGCTTGAAAGTGCTCTTCCCTGCAACAAAAGAGCCAATAACCGAGGGCCAATTTTGCGTCCGAGATGGTCTTCTTTAAAAGAGGAACTTATCAACGACGGGCACCCGCTTTCTGCTGGTCGTTCCTGCGTCTCTTCAAACATCTGTTCCGCGTCTCACGCACGAGGACCCGACCTCTGGTCACTTAGGAACCGCACGAACACTTAGTCGCACCAAAGAGCGGTTCTATTGGCCTCAAATGCGCAAGACAATTGGAAAATATGTGGCCAGTTGTACGCAGTGTCAGAGCCACAAGCGGCCCACCTCAGGTTCAGTCAGTCACCTGCAGCCCGTAATGCCCCCCTGTTATCCCTTTAAAAAGGTTGGCATTGACCTGATGGGACCATTCCCATGTTCTTCAAAAGGCAACCGGTGGATAATTGTATGCGCTGACTACCTGACGCGGTACTGCGAGACGGCTGCCTTACCCTCCGCCACAGCAAGCCAGGTTTCGGAGTTCCTGTTGCATTCAGTCATACTCCGGCACGGGCCACCTCGCGTGATGATAAGTGACCATGGTCGCCAATTTACCGCCGATGTTGTGGCATCATTAATTCGTCTGTGTGCCTCCAAGTTCTGACACTCAACTGCTTATCATCCACAAACTAACGGCTGACCGAGCGCACAAACCTAATGTTCATCAATATGTTATCAACGTACGTCGCCTCCGACCACAAGAACTGAGATGAAGCATTACCGTTCGTGACGTACGCCTTCAGCTCTGCGAAACACGAAACTACAGGTTACAGCCCCTTCTACCTGCTCTAGGCTCGCTCGCCTCGACATACGCTCGACACTATCTTTCCTTTTGTCGTCCATGACGACTTGTCAATTGCGGAGACTTTGTGTCGCGCAGAAGAGCTCGTCGACTTGCATGCTTACGTACATCAGCAGCGCAAGACTCCTCCAAAACACGCTACGTCAGTCAACACCGGCGTGTAACCTATGTTCCCGGTGATCTAGTGTGGGTGTGGACCCCAATACGCAGACGTGGCTTGAGCCACAAGCTACTCGCACACTAGGCTGGTCCATTCCTGATCCTCCATTGCCTAAGCGAGGTAAACTACGAAACTGCACGTCTGACTACTAGTGGCCGACGTTCATGCAAGACCGAGGTGACGCATGTTGCTCGCCTGAAGCCGTATACACGAAGGACACAAGAATGACTCATCTAGAGGGCTTCGTCTTAGAGAGGAGGAATGATACGAAGTGTCGCTTCCAGCGAAAAAGAAGGAAGCGCGAGTAGAGAAAGAGGACAACGACGTAGCCCCTACGATTACCGCGGTCTCAGTGCCCATTAAAAACCCCCTTACGTTACTTCAGTGTACGTAACAATATGTATATAAAACGATTTTTTATGTGCTTCGGGAGCGAAGTACCGGCGAGTGTGCAAGATCACGACAGTCGGAAATGCGATCTCCCATGCTCGCGCTTTCAACAGTGTGGGGTGTTCATGCAAGCAGGATTTGCGTTGTTGAGTGTCGTGGTCATTAAAATATTGCTTTTAATTCGAAAGCCTTAGATGCCTCATGAAACGCGCAAATTGACTGGCGTCCCGAGGCGTCGGCGTCAACACGACTGAGGCAAAAAATCGTGTGGTGACGTCCCCAGGACATGGATAGCTAAAAATTGTGATGTGTCATTGACGTCGTATTGACGTCAGATTACGTTACGTCATCTGATAACGTTATCACAAGACATCGGCGCTTTGCACAGCCTCTGTTATCGGCCCTCCGATCACGGAGGTAGTGCAAGACCTGGGGAGGTGCAGAAGGCTTGCAACGCCTTCGATCCTGGAGGCAGTACAAAACGACGTTAGGTGAGAAAAGCTTTCGGCTGGTAATAGGGCAGGAGCAGCACATCTACTGTGAAGAAAAAGAAGGTTTTCACTTTCGAGTCACCTTAGGTCAGGGGTCTCAAACACGCGGCCCTTTGGCTAGCGGCCTGTAGATGGCTGCGTTCGTATCATATTTTTCGTGAGGCAGTCTCTGGAGTCACCATGTGTTGACACACAAATCTAGACCACAATCTATATTTAATAATCGTTCTGGAGATTTCAGTCACTCTTGTAGATCGGTATCAATGTTTGTCGAGTCGTGAGGCCCAATTTCTATCAGAAATTAGCCATAAATGTGATTGGGGTGCGCGGCGTTCTTTCGAATGGGAACGTTACTAACATGTCTTTAAGGGCAGCCCCCCCCCCCCCCCCCCCCTCTAACCTTCTTTACTGTCCTGGCGCCTGCGCGACCGCCTTCCGCAACTGCGGCCCGCTACAGCAGGTCAGTTTGAGACCCATGTCTTAGGTGAATACATAAGGAAACCTGCGACTTTTCACTTTATTCTAATATTAGAGCCCGAGTAAATAATCACAAAATGTGCACTCGCGCGCCATGGGTGACATCCTGAAGACTCGGCAGGTATGAAAAAAAAGTCACAGTTTCACCACATGGGTGAAGCAATGAATGCGGTAGCAACAAATTGTAATGTTACACGAAGTGAGGCCGGCAGCTAGCAATTTTCGATCCGATCTCCCGCAACTCTACAGAAGGCTGGTTCAAGAAAATACGGCCGCTCCAGGGACACTATTCGCACATTCTCTTCGCGCTGAGAGCGCAGCATGTAGAAGGGTATGCCAGCCGCCCGCTGTCGGCTGCCGAGTTAGCGAGATAACGAGCGCGCCAGAGACGACCGCGCTGGTAAAATCAAAGGTCGCTCGAGGGACCCCCCCTTCCCTCTTCGCGTCTTTTGAAGCTCGCCAAAGACGGGCGGGGCGTTTCCTTCGTGCTTGTGCATTCTACGGCCTGACTAACAGGCGTGGGGATCTTATTGCATGCGCCTCGGAGCGACAGAGATGGGCCGGCTCGTTTGATCTCCGCTTCAGCCGAGTTCATCGCTCCCGCTCGCGCTCTATTACCCGCGGGTAGAATGTAAGATGCACGGGGGGGTATTATAAATTTGGACTTATACGCGCCATGACGGCGGCGGCGACGGCGACGGCAAAAAACCCCGTCGAGACTGTCCATATAATTGCTATCGCAATAAAAAAAAAAGAATTCGCAAAAGTAAGCGTAGCTTGCATAAAGTCGCTATGCTAAAGAAACAGCGTAGCTGATGGGCACTTGTGTAGCCCAGGCTTTCGCTGTTTTACAAATTTTCGTTCTTCCTTCTTCTTCCTCCTACACTGCTGTTTGAGCAGCCAACCGCGACACAACAGCCCAGTGCACGCAACAAATTCACGCGTGAATGCGAGGAGCAGTCAGCATGAATACACCAGGCCATACGCGGCTTTGCACAAGACCTACACGCGCTGATCAGCAATGGTGTATATGCGGCGCGGCGGCGCCTCGTCGTCGCGGCTCTGCCTGGCTCCGCGCCGCGCTGCTGCTGCCGCCGCCCGCCGCCACCGGCAAGGAGAGAGTGTTTACGTCACGAAAAGGGGGGCGGCACTAGGGGCGGGGCTTCGGAGAGCGGCGAGATGAAATAATCGCCAAACTCTCCCGAAGGGTATATACGATTCTGGTCAGGATCAGCC
>JALIZH010019543.1:0-105768 GCA_030522465.1 Rhipicephalus appendiculatus | reverse complement strand
CGCTCTTGGATGAAATAAATGACTCCCTTTCTCTAGGGTAGTCAGTGATGGGCATTTTTAAAGAAAATGAGCCTAGAGATTGAAAATAAATAAATAAATAAATAAATAAATAAATAAATAAATAAATAAATGCTGACAGTAAGGGATCTGTGGTCTTCGCTCACGTTCTCTGCGTCGAGTCGGGCACAGTATGACGCCGCTACATCAAAGTGACAATTAGAAAAAAAAAACACTTCAATTAACATTTTAATTTTCAACTTGAGGGCACTTCCTTATATGGGAAATTTGTAGGCCGTCACCATTTATGGCATACACACTTTTTAAAAATCTAGAAAATTGCACAAAATTTTTATTATTTTTCGCATTTTCTGTTTTTTCCTCACTCTCCCCGACGTGTTTTCGACGGAGAGTAACCGCCGCACGAGACGTTAGTAACTCAACCCCTGACGAAGGGAGGACCCCTCCCGAATTTGTTGGGAAATGAATAAATATATCATTGTTGACAACGCCCCGTTGTGTTATAATTCATATATATATATATATATATATATATATATATATATATATATATATATATAAATATATATATATATATATATATATATATATATATATATATATATATATATATATATATATATATATATATATATATATATATGGTGGACCAGCCTTCTGACGAAGGCTGGTCCACCAGCCGAAACGAAAACATTTCGTACGTGCATCCTTTTCTTCAATCATATTCCGAGCCGGAACCATCGATCTTCAAACCCCCCCCCCCAAAAAAAAAATACACATATATATATATATATATATATATATATATATATATATATATATATATATATATATATATATATATATATATATATATATATATATACACGCATCTTACATAAGCGTGCGCAGGGTTCCCCTTCAGGGGGGGGGGCGAATTAAGGTTCGTCGCAGCGCCCCCCCCCCCCCCCGTGCGCACGCCTATGTATATATATATATGCATAAATTCGTGCTTTTCACTGAAGTACGTTGTTATTTTCTGGATGTTGAAGAAATTTTCGATCTTTTCATTATTACAATCTTGTGATGATTCGCTACCTTCACCATGCCGCGACAATTATTGGCAGCTTATGTTTAGCATGCAGCTTGGCTGCAGTACATAAACATTGCACTATAGTATTGTTTTATGTTGCTTATGGTCACATTTCGTCTTGAGAACTTGTATATTTTCACTTTGCTGAGCTCTGCTGAGCTTTAAACGCAAAAGTTTCTCACCGCTGAAACATTTTTAGAGAAACCGGCGCAGCGACTTTCTATGACAGTGCCAGAGGGCATAGTGTCAAAAGGTAGCGTCACCTCGTGGAACGTTGCAAAAACACAGTGGATCCGAGTGAACAATAGGAGCGCGGCCGACGTGCCAGGCATCTTAAAGTAGAGGAGGCGCTGCCCCGCGTGTTGTTTTGCTTAAGGCCGCTGTTGCGCACTTTAAGATGTATTTGGAAAGCGTTTTAAAATACCAAACACGCATGATATTTGTTACAACGTATATATTATCTTTAACCGACAGTTGTAATTGTGAGTGAACACATGCCAGCTATCGCTTTGCACCTAATGAAAACTTCAGGCACATGCAATGCCACCCTCAGTTTCGGTGTGGGGGGGGCTTATGGCAGGCTTTGGATTTGGCAACTCAACTTTTCGCGCCAAATCCAAGGTGATCGGCGCCGGAGCATGGCCAGAGCCGGTCTGTTGTAGCCTCTTTGCAGACTACTATCTGTCTCCATGAGCGGACCTATGGATACAGTACACTGTACCATGGAGAGCAGTCAGCGCAGTCATTGTCCCGTTGCTTCTCCGGTATCTGCATCTGCGATTCATGACAGCTGCAGCGGCAACAAGCCATATAGTCCGCCTTCCATTGAAAGCACGTCGATTGATGCGCAACCAGTTTGCCTCGTTTCACATGGGTCGTCAAAGAAGATTGTCGCCCTGAAAGGCTCCCGAAAGCTGGCCGATCTGCAGGAAAGTCTGCGAACGAGTGGATTTGCGCATTTGATGACCAGCAACCCGCTAATACAGGTGAGCGTGATCAATGCATGGACGCCTTTATCAGCATGTTTAATGTTGCCGCGCGTTTCACCGAAACTAATTGTTATCGACGCTGTTGGAGAACCTGTCAGCAGCGGGGTTTATTGCGAGACATCGATTTTTACGGCGTTACCCTGTTCGCCGTTGATGCAGCACGTTCTGAATGTTGCTTGTGTAAAGTAATCGAGCGGCTGACTGCAGCCGCTGCCTCATAGAAGCGGTGAATTCCCACATTGTATGCGGCTGATCTGCGTGGTAACGCTGCGGCGTCGGCCTCTGCATATTTCTGCCAAACATGGCGGCGGAACCCACGGATAGGACACTTTGTGTGCTTCAGCTTAAGCTGCATATACATGTGAAATATCCACCCGCGGGCCTACCTTGTATATCGGTGAAGGTAAAGTACTATGTGACCTAGAATGTCGCCTAAGTACATAGTCACTTAGTACATGGCACATAGTCACTAAAACAAGTAAATGCATGTAACAGTGACGGGAAAAGAAAACGGTGCTTGAGTAAATGTCGGTGCAATATCCGCTGCCTCACAATCATAGGTCGGCACTTTAAGGGAGTACTCACTCAAACTCACTCACCACAATTTTGTCAGCCTTCGCACTCACTCACGTTCACACTCACATCCACTCACGCTCATGAGTACTCACTCACGTTCACACTCACCTCCACTCACACTCATGAGTACTCACTCACGTTCACTCTCACGACTACTCCCACTCGTAGGCGCTCACGTTCATACTCACGCCTATTCACACTCTTAGGCGCTCACTCACGTTCACACTCACGTCCGCTCACACTCATGAGTACTCACTCATACTCAACTCACCACGTTCAAATGAGTGTGAGTTGAGTGCACTCATGAGTGAGTGGGCTGAGCTATGGTCGCCGTGTTTCTCTGTGCGGCACACCTACTCACGCTCATGAGTTCACACACATTCATACCACGACTATTCACGTTTATACTATTCACACTCATGAGTACTCGAGTAAAGTTGCAAGGCTGGGCTTGTTGGTACGGCATACTTGAATAAAACTGGTAGCGCAAAGAAACGGGACACAAGAAGTAACACGGAGACACACACAGCGCAGTAGCGCTGTGTGTGTGTCTCCGTGTTACTTCTTGTGTCCCGTTTCTTTGCGCTACCAGTTTTATTCAATCATGAGTACTCACCCTCATGAGTTCTCACTCACGTTCACACTCACGTCCACTCACTCTCATGAGTATTCACGTACGCACTCACGTCCACTCACACTCATGAGTGCACGCTCACTCACGTTTCTCACTAATGACCACTCACACTCATGAGTTCTCACTCGCGTTCACACTCACATCTACTCATACTCATGAGTGCTCACTCACGTCCACTCACACTCATGAGTTCTCACTCACGTTCACACTCACGCCTACTCATACTCATGAGTGCTCACTCATACTCAACTCACCACGTTCAAATGAGTGTGAGTGAGTATGAGTTGAGTGCACTCATGAGTGAGTGTGCCGAGCTATGCTCACATCTAATGTGCAGGCTTATTGATAAACAAATGGTGTATGTTTTCAGATCTACAGTGAACGCTTCAAGTGTTTCGTTGATCTCGACGACACAACAGTGAATGATGGGGCGCTCATCAACCTGGTTGTCTCACCGGACCACTCATCGAAAGCAGTTGAACAGCCGTATGCACATTCTTTTATCCATTCCAGAGCTATTCATGAACCTCAAACAGCACTGAAATGTATCATGTGCTGGAAGGCTTAAGTGCAGTGCCCATGGACTGAAATACGACATCAAAACAATATCACGATTAGTATGCACAGTTTCTTAAGGTGACTGTGCCAACAAAACTGGGCATTTAAGGTAACTTTGCTTCTCATATAATTGTTCGAGTCTAAATGACCGCAATATGACACGAACTGCAGCTGGTGGAAACAAAATTATGTGCGTTACTTGGCCTTATACTGTTGCATTTCAACCTGTGAGGACTGTACCTGCACGTTTAGTCAGGTAATAATTTATCACTAACAAAGAGGAAATGGAAAATTGGGCATCTTCAAATAAGTTGGCCATTTCGAAATTTAGCAATTAAAAAAAAAAGAGGTGCCCGCACACACACATTTACTCACGACTGACTATCTTAATTTTAATAAACTGAAATTATAAGATAAACACAGAGTACCCTTACACTTGCAGTTCTATATTACATGCAAGGAGCGGATAACCATCAAACATACAGAATACACAAGCCGATAGTCATCTTCTGAACACATGGCTTCTTTCCGATATAGATTGAACCTCAAGCGCAAAAGAAGCCATGTGCACTTTTTAATCTGTCAGTTTATTTATGTCTTTCCTATGCTTCATGGTTATCGGGCCTTTTGCATGTAATATAGCTATGCATGCACATGCTCACTCTTGCCTTTGTTTATAAGCTAGGTTTTAGCTAATAAAAGTTCAGTTGTGGGTACAGTGTGTGTGTGTGTTGCAGTTAAAAATGATTTACTAACCAAAGCTCCAGTGGCCTATATATTTAAGATGGTTTCTGCACTTGGTACACTTGTTTTTGTTTTTGTGTATTTTGAAAGTTTTGTGGGAACGTGTGTGAGCAGTTACTTTTTACGGTTTTTGTTTTAGAATATTAACCCCATTTTGGTGGACTTAAGCGTGGCATGTTTCTGTCTAGCTCAGGCATATTTAATACATAAAACATTACTAAAATATTTTTGTAATACAAATGCTCGATATATGTGGCGGAAGAAAAAAGCTTAATTACTTACATAAACTTTCGAAGGTTGTACACTTCCATACTTGGAAAACCGGCTCTAACACGACATAGACACAAGATGAGAGGGACGGACGATGAGTGCTGCTTAACACTTGAAGTTTATTGAAACGAAACTGAACACACGAGCAAGCAACACCACGCCTGCATGGCAATTTTAGGTCACTTGAAAGAAATTCCTAAGCATGCGTATCTCGCAGTCTAGCAAATAAGGAGGAGGCTCAGATATGCAATCATCATCTATCACTTTGATGAAGAACACTAGTGCGAGTTCATAAGCCCTTTTATGTTTGTGCTTCAACATACTGTGATGATGAAAAAAGGGCTGCACCCACGGGACCTGCAATGAGCTGAAAGATGTGAAGTTCATTGATGCAATTACCTGACTGGCCTACCAACACCTTTTTGCAGAAGAGTGGAATTCTATGAACAACGCCAACGGTGCAGGACAGGGTGGGATTGCGATGCTGCACCGAGCAGCCTACAACTGCTTTTCCTCTAGCCTTCTCAACTAAAATTAGGAAAAGCTTGTGCTGGAATTGAGAATGCTAGAGGAACAGTGGTTCTAGGCTGCTCGGTGAAGCATTGCAATCCCACCGTGTCCTGCACTTTTGGGGTTGGTCATAGAATTCCCCTCTCCTGCAGAAAGGTGTACATAGGCCAGTCAGGTAATTGCATCAATGAACATCACATCTTTCAACTCATTACCGCTTCGTGCGGCCACTGAGCAAAGCGAACAGCAATACTTTTTCGACACTTCTTCTGTAGCTGGAGTGACAGTTTGATACACAGCTTGTCTTCGGTATCGTTTGTCAAGCTGCCGCTAACTATTCGTCACATTCGAATACGATAGCAGGTTTAGATAACACCGCACATTCACAATAAAAGCACAACAGTGCAGTCGCTTCAGCGCTTACCAAGTGCTTCCTTAGGGCCGGTGGCACCGCCCCATGGTCGCAGTTTGCAGCACACAAAGCTCCCCGATAGCTTGAAAGAGAAGTTTTGTGACCAGCAGAGTATTGAGGGACTCTGATATAAGGCAGGGTATGTAATTTTGATGCCCAGCTCTTTTAATGTTTTTTTTTGTTGATTATAATAAATTAACTTCTTTTAGACTACTCAAAAGTGGAACTGCATGTGACGAAAATGAAGATGGAGCACGGCATGAAGAATTTTCGCCATTCAGACTACCTCAGATGCCAATTGACATTGCCCTGCATCTCCGAAATATCAAAGCAGGAAATGTGCCAGACAACCTTAGGAAGAAAATTATTGAATGGGTGTCATTTCATCTGTCTTCACAGACGATGTAAGTGTCAACATGTTACCTATGTGTAAGAAAAGTTGGGTTTGAATGCAGTGAGGGCTCATTCTGCAGTAAATGTTTTGTGATTGTGTTTAATCACATGCTTTACTTTTTCTTTTTGCAACTTTTTACTGCACCGTGAACCTTTAGCATAATGTAGGTTATAAAATGAACCCCCTGTGGTAGCTTGGCAGGTAGGGTGCCATACCACTAAAATTGAGGGCACGGGTTCGATGGCCAGCCACCACAGCGGCATTTCAATGCGGGTGAAACTCAAGAACGCCTGTGTGCTTGGATTTAAGTGCATGAAGGCATGAAAACTGCTGGTGCTCAAACTTATTCAAGTTTAAAAACCTCAGATGGTCCAAGTATGTTGTAAGCTTGCACAATATAAATTTATTCGAAACTAATGAACTCCCATAGTTCATACGTCACATCTGCTGTGAAAAATTGGTGTATAGTGCTGCATTGAATACGAGAACTGTTTTCAGGGGCAAATTTGTATATGAAGTGCCTCAATTCTACTGCTTCCACCCGTACAGTCATCATCAGGTCCCATAATAAGCAAACACACAATGAGAATAACATGCATAATTAGGGGTGCAGGTGCCTTGTAAAGAACAGCTATCTCATTGGGCTCATTCATCCACGGTATCTCTGTTAATATGTGTGAGATTATTTAATGGAAACAGTTGTAATGCAGTGGTTTCTCATATTGTTTGTTTTTATGCTCTTGTGTTTTGAAAAAAAGTGATGCAGGCTTTCTTTAAACATAGGTACCCCAATAGGCTGTACAATGTTGCTGCAGTGAGCCTCGTAAACAACTACCCACAGCTGAGAGATAGCTCGGACTCTGGACACGTAAGAAAATGTTTTTGGTATTTTTCAATTTCTCATTCATTTTAATCGTGTTCACACATTTAAAAGAATAACATGTGCTGTCTCAACATTCTGCAGCATAATGTAGAGTTTGCAGTTACATTTTTCCAAGGAAACTGTTGAAGAAAAACTTCTGGAGTGGAGGTGGCGCGTCGCCGCTGAAGCCAATGGCCACCATATTGCTCAAGGCAGAAAACGTGGGGGGTGGTCGCCTGGGTCCGCGCGAAAGTTCCACAGATGGCGAATTTCTCCACTCCTTACGTGACAAGCCGGTGTTGCGGAAAGAGTGGCATTAATGCAAGAATGCCTGTTGAGACTCGCATCAATAGGTGTTGAAGTAGCATCGCTGAATTTTGAGAGTATACCACCTCGAACTTTAAAATGGATAAGTGTATCGATGCTGATCATAAGTATACATCACCTACGTTTAGCACTAGCTTTAATTTCTCAAGTGACTGAACAGAATGTTCGAACAAGTATTGATCATTCTTAATGCATGTTATTTGATAAAGCTTATCCAGAACTGGCTAGGATATGTCTGTCACTTAGTCCACGTGAACGGATCAGAAGCCAGATGGTCTTTTATTGAAACACTACAGACGTTGCAGCGGGGTGAGCGACTGCACTTCGGGAACCGACTGACTAGTGTTGAATTCCAATGGCGGAGTCGGAGCAAGTTTTTCTGCCCCTTTTGGAGCAAGTGTGTTCCAATGGCAGAGTGAGAGCGGGAGTCGAGCGTTCCAATGGGAGAGTCGGAGTGGATTCAGAGCGGGAGTCACTCCGTGGAGCAGCAAAAGTTGCTCCGCCAAAATAGGCAGAGTGGACCGGAACTCTGCGTGACGCATTTCCTTTAATGCTCGGGGGGCGCCGCGGTGCCGCCGGCTGCGACTCGCGAGTTGTTGTGGTAATGGCCGACGGCATGGACGGCTCGGTTAGCTCGACAGAGCGCTCGGCATTGCTTCTGCTACTCGACAGCGACAGCTCCGAGTCGGAAAGCTCAAGTTTCGACTCGAGTGATTCCTCGGACACTGACAGCGACGCTGAAGCTTGCGCTTACGAGCGGGGATTCGACAGGATGTTCCGCATTCCCGTGAAGAGGCCCAAAGTCGTCGGTTTCGTCGAGGAGCTGTTGCACGCTGGGTGTGATCTCCATTTGTGAATAGCGCCGAACAGCTGAACAGGCAAGCGAACTGTGCGGTGATGCTGGCGGTTCTGGGTGGTGGTAGTGGTTGGTAAAGGAAAATGAAGACGCTAATTTCTTAAGCCCCTTGAGGGAGCACGGCGCAGCATCTTTGGGGAATTTGGAATGGGAGAAAGGAAGGAGAAGGGTAGAATGGGTGCTCAAAGCAGACGAAGGCAGCATCTCGGGCAAGGACGCGTCGGACGCGACCAGAGGCAAGGAACCGGTCCATGGGAGGCCGGTTGTTAGCGCTGGCAGAGTAGCCCGCGGTTCAGGGAGCAGACAGCGGAAGAGGCCACGCGCAAGGTAACCTGGGTAACTCGGCAGCTTCCGCCTTGCTCCAGCTACGCGGGTTGTGTTCCAATCGCGGATTTGGAGGATTTGCTCTACACCAGAGTCGAGTGCTCGCTCGCGGAGTCCGTCGGCTGCTCTGACTCCGCCATTGGAATTCAACATAGGGCTCATATTCAGTGGACAAAGCAGAAGTTGAAAGTTCTTTTTGCTGCTCAGATCCTTCAGCTTGTGTGTGGTAGACGCACTCAACTACTGCAAATTCACTAGCTTCCACAATTTTAAGGTGCACTTGCTGCAGCAGAATTCATAAAGATTTTTGACCGTCTTGAATTAAAGAAATCCGTTTAGCAGACCGTATAAGGCGTTATGTGAAAGGCGAGTGAAGCCTCAATGAGGACTTTTTTGAAAAGGGTGAAGTGTATACAACTAGGCTGAAGTATGCAAATGGACAAGCACTGATTGAGCGCCTCAGGAAAAGCAGCTTTGTTGAGCTCCTTATCTGCATAAATAGCGTCACAGCACTTTTTCATTGACTTGTGGCAACAGGAAAAGTGCAGTATTTATTTGCTCACCCACAAAATGTCTCAAGACCAGCTGGAAACACTTTTTGGTTGCGTGAGAGGAAAATGGGGGGGTATACCAATTTTACTGCATGCCAATTTACAGCTTCTTACAAGCGCACTCTTATTAGAACTGAAGTTGCGTCATCAGAGGCTGGAAACCTCTCTCGATATTGGGAAAGTTGTCTTCCTCTCTAGTGATGTAAGCCTCGTTGAGTCGCCGACATCTTTTGCTTTGTCAAGGAGATCGTCTTTACGGCAGCCACTAGACCGCGATACCGATCACAAGCATTGCGTGGACTTCCCGAAAAAGCCTTCCGTCTCTTGTCGACACAGTAGTGGCATATAAATGGCAGGTTTTGTGGTCCAAAAAGAGTATGCTTGCATATCCAGTGATGAATGCTGCACTGCCCTGCTGTCTGATTAGCTGCAAGCACTCACAGCTGTGAAAACCAACGGTGGTCTGGTGGCACAGTCGAAGGATTTGCAGAAAATTTGTCGCATTTAAGAGAAAGGACCTCGTGTCCTACAGGTTCAGTGTAAGGACTTAAAAATGTTGCATGCAAACAGTGAGCACCTTATGGTAGGTGTATTGATAGTGGTCTTCAAACAAGCCTCGTTTGCTCAGCTTTAGCCTCGTTTGTTGTATACCGCGATCCACTCGACAACCATATTTACAATTAGTCAAAGAAGATTGCCAACCTGTATATAAAAAACAGGCTTCACCACACTTCAAAAGAAATCAACTGGAACAACTAGAGTGGCGGAGTACAAACACAGCTGACAGGGACTGTCACTTTTAAATATTTGTAAATGAGCGGCAACTAGAGCTGCAAAAATCTGGCGAGCTAGTCTGCTTTTGTATCTTTTCTTTTGCTGAGTTTAGTATTTAAGGGTGTATGTTTTGTATTATTACTTTCATCATTGTCTGCATTATGATGCATTTTTGAAGTTCTTGTGGGATTTGCTGGTTTTTCGATTATGTATTAAGCACATCCTGTATGCTTTATTTTTTTGGACATTGTATAAAGCCGGGGCTCAATAAAATTTTATGTACCACTTATTGGCTTTTGGGAATGCTGCAAGTTAATTCTACGTGTTGTCAGGCACGCTTCACCCTGTTTAACCCTTTACTGCCGGGTGTCGCGAATTCGCGACATACCGAAAAACTCCGTGCCAACTAGTCACGAAACGCGTGCCGCCTTTAATGCCGGCTGTCAAGTACTGACGGGGAATGTAGCTTTCAGAATGAAAAATCTTGCGCCGTCTTGAGTGAGGTATTCCATGCTAGAACCAATTGTTTTGTAGCTCATGGCGGAGAGCCCGAAGCACGTGCGACAGCGCTCACTTCTTCGTACTTTCTCGCCTGAGTTATGCAAGTTCAGTGATCAACAATTTGGTTTATTTGGTTTGTAAACGCCCAGGAGGTGGCACACAACATGTTAAATAGTTTTGAAGTCCATTTTTTGTTGCGAGATCCTTGTTTCTGTGGCATATCGCGAATTCGGGACATACCTAAAACTATGCATTAAAGTTGCGTTTGAGATAATTTAACTGCAAAATCTATTAAAGGTTGCTATTTAAAGCTGGAAAATGAATACAGTTTGTATTTTTTCCGGCGGCTTCATAATTCAGGCATTAAAGGGTTAATATGACGTAAGAAACTGTCGTCCTCAATTTTGCCGGACAAAAAAGTTGGGCCAAGTAACTTAAACTAACTGTCCCGTTCTAATGCCGAGACGCACCGGTGGAAGCGCTGCTCACGCTCAAGCTGCGCTCTTTCTTCTGGAGCAAGACTGCCGCCAACCGGTTTCCCAGGCGTCACCCTCTCGTGCGGGCGCGTATAGGGGACCTTCACTCCAGAAGTTTTTTTTTAAACCTCGTTGCATTTTCCCCACAGGTGCTTGCATAGGCTGGCAAAAAAATTGAAGCTCACTCAGACTCACTCAAGAAATATATTTTGCTGTGCGAGCTCACTCGGACTCAGACTCACCAAGATTTTTCTCAGCCAGACTCACTCGGACTCAGACTCACAAAACTTTTTCTCAACTGGACTCACTTTGACTCACACTCACCAACATATCATTGAGCCGGACACACTCACTCACGGCTTCACCCGAGTCTGAATGAGCTTGGGTGAGTCGACTGATGAGTCCGTTAGCGTATAAGGAGTTTTTTCGATCATGGAGTCATGGATGAACTGAGCGGTAACTTGACAAAATGTGTGCTTCATGCTGTAAAATGTGTATCCAAATCTGTGCCATACCTTTAGGATGTCTGTTTGAAAATACCTTACTATAATACAGTATTGCACAAAGCTTCTTACCACAATTGAGGGCACTGATAAATACAAGGATGTACTGCAATTAAGGAAGTTCCTAGCACAGGCTACAACCTTGCTGGGTTACAATTTGGGACCATCCTCAACTATTTTGTTTACTTCAGGGCCATCAATTCCCAAACGGTGTTTCAGAGGTGTCTGGGTTACATCATCACTGCAACAGTACAACACTATCGATGGACTTCATGTCTAGCCTTCTATGTGTGCTTTAGGTCTGTCATTTTATCTAAACTGTCTGACTCAGTCGAACAGTTTTTTCTATGCTCGGCTGCTGACTGAAAGATGCGGGTTTGATCCCGGATGCAGCGTTCCCATTTCGATGGAGGCGAAATGCTAGAGGCCTGTGTACTGTGCGATGTCAGTGTACCTTTAAAGAACACCAGATGGTAAAAATTTCCGGAACCCTCCACAACGGCATCTTTTATAATCTCATCGTGGCTTTGGGTCATAAAACCCCAAATGCAGTAAAAGCTCGTTAATTCAAACTCGCTTAGCTCGAACTTACGGCTAATTCGAACTGACTCCCTAGTTCTGGCACAGCCCTGTGTATTTCTATGGGGGAGAACTCCCGATACTTCGAATGCGTCTATCTACACAACGGTTACATTGAACTGGGAGCCCCTGGTTTTCATCGCCTCTACCTGAAGTCGACCTAGAGTAATCACCATGTGTTGCAAAACCAAACCAAATTTTACTAGTTATGCAAAACAATGAAACAGCAGCGTTTCTCAGCTGATAAGAATTCGTGTGCTATGCTGGAGCTCTTAAGGAATATGCAGCTGATGCTTAAAGGAATCTCGACAGAAGAAATGCAAGCTAATACCAAGTATTGATTACTTTTAATATTGATTGTGTATTAACTCTGCCATGTAAATAAACGTGTTTTGGAGCATAAATAGCATCATATATTTCAACATTGAGACTCACTGCTTGCATGCCGGTTCTTGTTTCTGGCGTATCCGTGACTTATCAATTAATTCTGTTTACTGTTGAGCTCCACGTTTAGAGCTCCACGACATCAATTTAAGAAATAACCTGCCACAAACATCAGAGTCCCTCAATACTTCTACAGGTCACGAAACTTCTCTGTCAAAACTGTAATTTTTTTTTGTTTCTGAAATGAATTCTTCAGACGATTCTATTTCGGAAAAAGATTGTATAAAATTTTTTGCGTGAACGTAAAGTGACAAAAAAATAATTTTGGTTGTTAAAAACACACGGTTTATTCGGGGTAACGTCAAGCAAAATCCTAAAAAAAATGCTTATACGATTTTTATGAATAAAAATTATGCACTGTATTATATATAGCTCAAAGACATACGAAAATAAGCACACCAGAGTACCTTTCCGATAAAAAGTGTTCGTGCTCTAACACTAAATATTTTTTAGCGTGTGATAGTCTGAGGCATGACTCCACACAGAGTGATTTGTTGCATTCTACACACATGTAGTGCGTTTCTTCGCATCAGAAAATCTTGTCTGAGGAATTGAAATACATGAATCAGATTCTGATTCGGCACTTGGGGAATAGTCTGCATCGGAAGAATCGCCACTCGACTCACTAGCAGCAAAGTAACCTACACGCGCTTCTATAGCAAAAGCAAGCTGCATGAGTGAGCACACGGAAGAAAACTCTATGGCTGTGGGCCCATCGGGAAAGCTATACGAGTGAAAAAGCTATAATAATCCTTCGTCTTATCGCCAATGAGACGAAGTTTGTTTTTGCGAGTCCCCAAAACAGGAAACGCAACCACGGCGGCGTCATTTGTGTAATTTAGCGCCGCACAGAAACATGTAATCGCGCCTTGGGGAAGCAATAAACGAGAGTTGCAAGCGCTTACCCTTTGAGAGATTGGAAACCAGACAGCCATTCCCTTAGTGGGCGTGAGTAGCGATAATCACGCGAAGGACGAAACCAAAACCAGCTGCTGCACTTGCCTGTGCAAGCGAAAGCCGCTGCACCGCTTTTGAAAGCAAAAACAAAAAGAAAAACGGAAACCAAGACACATCGGCGCATGAAACAATTCCGTGTATTCCCGAAGCATGGCAGCACATTCGAGTTAAGTAAGAGAAACGATCGGAAAAGGCGCACATTTTAAACCAGCCGCACCGTGGGTGCACAGGATGTGCAAGCAATAGCCGGCACGCCGCTTTGCGAAGCAAAAAAAAAAAAACAAAAAAAAAAAACAAAATCGAACAAAACATCCGTGCATGAAGAAAATTCCACCTATTTCCGAAGCGTGAGGGCGGCACATGCCAAGCAAGAAAAAAAGATTGAAAAGGGCGCACATTTTATACATACAGGCCATGCCGTACATGTACGGCGAAAACCCTCGAGGGGTTAAAGCGGCCCAGCAACACTATTTCAGCATGGTCAGAAAACGCTGCAAATCGGTAGTTTAGGCTCACACGCGAGCCAAACATTATAGCACAGCACACGCCCTTGAATTTAAAATAAATTCTCAAAGTCAGCTAGAAATCACTCCTCTCTGCAAATGATGCCATATACTCAAATGACTGCGCTAATACCCAAATTCATGGCTATTGGCTGATTTGAGCATCATGGGCTGCATAGTAACTTCGCCCGCCTCAGGAGGCTGCCATGTGTTCATGCAGACGCTCGTGACCTCATGGAAGGTTAGCCGCACACGCGAAGAAAAAAAAAGAAAATAAAAGTTGCTCAAGGTCATGACGCACGCGTGACGTCACTACTTTCCCGTGTGCCATCCCTCCCTGCTTTAGCGTCCAGCGCATTCGTCATGACGAGAGAAGAGAGGAAGCAATTACAGCGTGCAACAAATCTCTGCAACTCCGCTCATAGTAGACGGATTCTAAAAATGTTTGCAGTGGTGGATTCGTGAGGCAATAAACTTGTTTAGTGAAGCCATTCTATAGTTACTCTGAGAACTGTTGCAAAGCCCCTTTCACTAAAGGTTGTACTTTTTACAGATCTTGAATGAATGCCGTCGCCTGACTGTTGTATCACCTGACGAAGCATTACTGCGGGCGCTGAAAGAATTCAGCGAGCACATCCTCAACGCTGCAGCAAAGAAACATGCAGCACAGTCAACCCTTTGCTCCCTGCAGACAGACATCGCAGTGGACAATAGGATTGCAAGAAACTGTAAGTTCGCACTCTTCACTTCCATTAGAGTTGAGGGACATGAGCTATTTTCCAGTGATTTATTCCAACCAGGCTCAAAAGGAGCATTTCAAAGACGGAAGTTTGAATTCTTTCAAAATAATTGGGCCACATACTTCTCAAAGCATTAACACTGTACACATTTTAAATGGCTATGCGACGGCAGATTCTGGTTCATACCACGCTGATAGTTTTTGTGCGGTTTCAAGTTGGGCTAGTGTTTACCTGCATTATGCATGCTACAGTGGCAGAAATCCTCATTTCACGTGACCACATTTCATAGTTCCCTGGATATGAATGAATGACTGTCGTTACCTGTAGCAATTGATGTGTTGCACTACTAAACATGTGGATGTAGGTCTGATTCCTGGCATGGAGAAAGGAAACAGTTGGGAGGGAGCATCCCACAATGTCAAAAAAAAGAAAGAAAAGGAGCATGTCAGGCACACACACAAAGTTTCGGTGGCCTCCATGTTTCGAATAGAGCAAGGGGTCCAACATTTTTCAGAAGCAGATCAGTCATTGTATAGCGAAAGAGCAAACTTTGAATATTCATCAGTTATAAATATCCTTCATTTGAAGGCTGCTTCTTACTATTTGCTGCCCATGTACTATTGAATTATGCCACAGGAATTCTTGAAGTGGATGGCTGTTGGATTTTGTGAGCCTTGTAAAATAAACTTCTGGCAGTGTTGTTGCACTTGCTATATTACTAAATAGTTACAGGCAGCAGAAACGGTCAGCAGCGACAGCCCTTTCACTGCTGTGGTTTTTCTCTTCAGATGCCAAAGGAGTGGGTGCCATCATGGTCCTTCCATTTCTCGTCAATGAGCGAGGGGTCGACATATTCACAGAAATGGTAAGAATTTCTAACTGTTTGCACGATCAAGCAGGAACTTAAGGTAAAAAAAATCATGTACAAATGCGGCAAAATATTAGGAGCTAGAATAGCCAGGGACAGTGTAGCTGTAAGTTGCAATGCCCTTATTCCTAAGCAGTTCCTGTGAGTTTTCGCACCAATTTGAATGTTTTCAGCGCAATGATGTGATGTGAATAACAGGGTGATTACGTTGGAGGCTGTTGAGAGGATATATTTACAATATCATTTGCAGCTTTGGCCAGTTTAGCTGACAGCCCGGGCTAGGTCGCTTCTTCCTTTTGTTGTGCATCTGTGTCGGAGAAACCATGCTGTATGCACGTAGTGCTACCCCCAGTGGCAGTAGCATTCTCTCTATGTGTCATGACATCAGGGTAATCGAACAGTTATAGGATTTGAGTAGTGTGGCATGTACGGTGTCTCTGGACTCTGTGGGCTAATGAAGCTGTGGGAGCTGGAGGGATGATCTTATATGTTAGGAGAGTCACGTCACACAACACACGAGCCTGCCTACTGACATAGCAGTTTTTTTAACAGCCTAACATGACAGGATGGGGACTGCAGCAGTACCAGAGAGCCAGGCGTAAAGTGCTCATGTGGGTGTCTTCAGTTCTACAAGCACTGTTTAATTATCTTGAAAGGTCAGGATGCGAGTTCAGGCTGTTTTTTGTGCGTGGGAAGCCCTGCTGGTGGCGTCAAGTGCGTATTTGCTGCCTAGCCCTGCGGCAGGTGGAAGGGATGTACCAGGGGGGCAATGTGGGATCTTGGTGAGCAGCAATGGCAGTGTTTCACGGTTCTGGCATTGCTCAAAACTTGTAAAATATCTTCGGGTGGAGTGGGGCACAGTTTGAACTTGCCAATGGCTAAAACACGGTTGCAACAAATCTCTGACTGGGTCTTCACAGAGCAACCCGCCGTGGTGGTCAAGTGGTTATGGTACTGGACTGCTGATCTGATGGTTGTGGAATTGAATTCCGGCCGTAACGGCCACATTTCGCTAGAGGCGAAATGCTGCAGGTCCATGTACTTAGATTTAGGTGCACACTAAAAAACGTGAGATGGTAAAAACGTCCACAGCCCTTCACCACAGCGTCCCTCATAATCATATTGTGGTTTTGAGACACAAAGCCCCAAGAATTATGAGTCCTCATAAAGCCTAACTTATTTGCTTAAAGTTTCAGTCATAGTACTAGTTCCTACTATGGTTACCAGTTAGTGCATACTATGAGCATGTTTTGTTGCATAAATGTCAACTGAGCCCCCCCACCCCCCAACTCATGGTATGGCCAGCACCACAACGTGTGATAAAAAGTAGAGCTCTGCGAATAGCAAAATTTTGGGTGCGAAGCGAATTCAAATATAAAGTTTGAGTGTGAATCGGATCGAATATTTTTCGAATAGTTGTTTAATAATTTTTGAATACTTCGAAGTGAAATTACAGAAAAAAAAGTTGCAGGGGATTCCAAAGCACATTCTTATGAGATAGGAACATGGAAGTGTTTATTTTGGCTAGGTTGATGAAGCGCTGGAGGTATGTTGTTCCCTAGTTGTTTCATCAAGGATGAGGCAATGAAGAGGTCGAATTGTATTTATTTACTTGATTGGGTGCTAACAATGTGGTTTCACAACACTTCACACGTGAAAGGAAAATATGCTAATTCCTCAACCTCTCCTACTCTTTTGACTTCTATGGAAGCCCAACTGATGTCGTGTACATGAGCACGCTCCCTTCGAGTCCGAAGTTCCTAATCTGGCTCATGGACGTCGACATAAAAGAACATCTGAAATTTCGGGTGCTAAAAATCTTTGGCGTCTGATTTCTTGGACTTTGTGCCCCAATTTCAGGTTCAGAACAGCATTAATTAAACCCCCCACTTCTGCTGCGTCTATTGTCTTCGTGTTGGAACGAGCGTTTTCTTGAGTCAATTAATTTGCGAAGGTAGTGCCTTAATTTCTTGCTTATAACCCGCAGAAAAATAATGTATATTTGCAGCGAAAGTAAAAAAAAAAAACTCAAATTCTTGCTTGTAAAGCTAGCATCACGGCAGTGCTTTGCAGCTATGCAAGGAAGCTAGCCTTGCGGCAATACGCGGAGATCATTTAAGCGAATCGTTGTAGAGAGTGAGGGTTATATGCAAAAAAAATATGGTAGAAAAAAAAAAACATCTGCCACAATGCACATGTGTAATGTGGTGAAGCATATTCAAAATTTGAAGGGCCCACAGCTAATCTAGACGTTGACCATATTTGTTTTCGGGAAGTTCGAATACTTCGAATAGTAAAAGTCCGGTGCGAATTGAATGGAATAGCAAACACTATTAGAAAATTATTCGAAAATTTTGAGTACTCGCACACCCCTAGTAAAATGTCTATGCCTACCATGTGGCTACAATTACTTACCGGTACCATTTTATTCACTAACCCTACTCATGTGGCCTTTTCTTTTTGGGTTTGAAAACAACAAAAGAAAAAATTTGTCACTACCATAATACGCTTCATCAAAATGACAAATGAGGCCCTCTGCAAAGGGGCAGGCATTCATTATATTCACCTGGAAAATTTGTGTTGTTATTTTTAAGTGTTTCTAGCAAGCATCTATGGATGCACATACTTGTTTTTTGCAAAAAGAACTTCTGATAACGCAATTACAGCGCTCAGACATTTTTCTTACGGCCATAACATTGGTGCTCACTGGCTTTGAAGCAAATCTGCAGAATATTTCTGTACTTCGAATATATAGAAATCTGATCTCTCGTTCAAGCAGAAGCACTTGTACTTTTAGCCTTTTCCACTGCCTAAATTTTTGTTTGTATAACCCTCAGCTAACACACTTGCACTTTTTTCTAAATATTGTCTAATATACTATTGTTCCTTCAGTGCCAGCAACTAATGATCACATGTTAAACAAGGAATGTTGCTTGAGCCAAAATGCCAGAAGCACTTGTCTTGATCAGGGCAGCAACTGGACAGGTCCCATTGTCGCACATTCCTAGCTCAATGATTTCTCATTGCAAGCCTCCATGTTGCCCAGATGTCAAGTAAGGACTTATGTGTATATATCTTTTGCAGGTACCAGGAAAGCTGTTTCCACATCCAAAATTGCTCTACAGTGGTGGAAACCCCATTTGCTCGAATGCCATGTGTGTGACGTGTGAAAATGTCAGTGTTGATGTACTGGATTTCACTTCAGGGCTGTCGCTGCTTTTTTCCATGTATTGGGCGTATAACATTGAGTATGTGCCATCTGCTAAAGGTACGCTCTCCCTTCTTGAGCAGCTAATGGGGATTTGAGGTTCCAAACTGAGCACGAGAGTGCTAAAAGTGCTGACTACCTTGAAAGCACGAGCAGCCGCTAATAAGCCTAGCACAAGTGCTGTGCAACCAGACTGCACTGAACAAAGTGCTAATTCACCCTAAGGTGACGTGAGATTTAAAAGGCGCTAGGGCATGTATACACCCAGTGGTCAAGAGCATCACTGTTTTACGAAGTCCCTGCCTCGTTTCAAGTATAGTCTGGCATTTTTTTTCTTTTTCTTTTTTTCACGAAAGAAAAAACTGATTCTCTGGAATGCTTTTTTTTTTTTAATACACATCTCGACTGTGCATTTGTTTTGTTCATTAGTTGTATAATGCACCAACTTGTGTTCATAAGATTTGTTTCTGCCAATTCCTGAAGTGCTCGTTGCTGCGCTGATGTGTTTCTCTGTTTTGAAACAAACAAGCAGTTTTGTGATATTTATTTTAATGAATACTCACACCTAGTCAAACATAAACTAGTCTAAAAATTTTGCTGTACTTTGATGACTTTTTAGAGGTAACTGTTGACATAAAGTGTAGCAGCTCATGGGATGCTGTTTCTGTAGAGTATATACAGGGCATCTCCTTTTTAAAGTTTCTCGGTGGTTTTATTGCTTTTGTATACTGTTATGTGGCCACATTCTTAACTAAACCACTATAAATGTTGTGATAGCTGTCTGGCGAGCGCTAGTCAGAAGTTATTTAATGTTACTATGTATATAATTTTCACTGAATGGCACTGTGATGTATGCATATTCTTTGTTTAATAAAACTTTACTCTTTCCTAAATGTTGTTTGTGCTTTCAGATATGTACGGCAGCAAACGTAATTAGTCACAGACATGGCGGTGGTGCTTAAGTCATTAAGTGGTGAGACAAGTCTTTTTGTGAAATTGGATGAAATGACTTACAACAAGTTGCACTACTGGAGCATTTTGTGATGCTCTTCGAGCTGCACAAGATTTCTGTGCAGCAACAACTTTCCATTTTTTATACAAATGTTCTTTCGATTGGCACTAGTATTCTATGTCAGCCTTATGTTATTAAAAATTATCAATTAATTATTTAACATGAACATTTAAAACTGTTTGATCTGTTAATATGTGCATACCTTCAATAGCATGTTCACTAAGGAGTATTTTTATAATGAGAAACAACTTAGCATTGTTTAAATTGCACCTGTACAACACAAAATGTCTACCGGGTGTTGCAACTATAGCAAATGTGCAAGGTTGTCCATTGATTCCAATTCAGCAAAACACTGCTGTCTTCTGTTTATTCCTGGCCAACTTGAATGCTGGATTTTATTCACATTGATACAAACGTGTTCTGTTTTTGGAGATTGCTACAGTGTTGCTCTCACATATATATTTGTTTACCTGTTAAATGCTCGAGGCCCGTGTGCTTAGATTCAGGTGCACATTAAAGAACCCCAGGGGGTCGAAATTTTCAAAGCCATCCACTACGGTGTCGAATCTCACAAGGCGTGGCATCTGCCAAATTATTTATTTTAGGTGACCGATGGAAATTTATGTAGGACTTTTTCAGCTTTCATATGCATTTTTGTGTCGTGTGGCAGTGGTTTTAGTGGCCAAAAAGATGTCTAGTGGACCACTGTGGGGCATCTGTAATGTTAATTAATGTCAAGCAACGAAGTTTTCAAGTGCACTGTACCTCACATAGGAGCAATTTGACTACCCTAGGGTGCCTCGGGAAGAGTCCCACTGGGTACCAAAAGGTAGTCGGACAAACTCTGCATGAGAGTCGTGCGTACCACCACTAACTTTCTGTGATGGTCAAATGACTACTCTAAGGGGGGTCATGTCGAAGGGTGAGAAGTGTCATTGACTACCATGAAGTAGTTGCATCAACTCCATCCAGGGGAGTCGCCTACACCACCATCTTTTTCACAAGGGTAGTCAGCATTGACTACCATGAAGTAGTTGCATCAACTCCATCCAGGGGAGTCACCTACACCACCATCTTTTTCACAAGGGTAGTTGGAGAACTACCCGAATGGGGGTCAGTGTTGTCATTGCAAAGGGGTCTCCCTGACAACCTAGAGGTACTTTCGAGGCACCCTTAGGTAGTCGTGGGGACTCTTCCATTGGGAGTAATACAGACACCTCATTGTTGTTGTCAGGGAGTCATGGAACTTTTGACTTGAAGAGAGTCAAGCGACACCCCAAAAAGGTCATCACATGTGTAGCGAGCTGTTTACCACCCAAAGGTAGTCGGTTCAGACTCCCTTTTTTTTTAGAGTGTAGTGACACGGGATCGGATGCGGCCCCTTGTCTGACATAACGATACAAGCACAGCTAAAGCTGCTGGAAACTGGCTGAAAAGGCCATCTCCACATTTTGTGAATGCGGCGGACCTTTGGAAATAATAATTCACGAGAGACCAACACCTCTCTCGTGAAAAGGTGGCATAGATTTCAGGCAATCATTGTCGCTCAACACTGTCAGATTGCGAAGCGGACCCCTTAATTTGATATTTGACTTGCCAAGGTTCTTTTGATTACAGAGAGAGAGAGAGGAGAGAGAGATAGAGATAAAGGAACGACAGGAAGGTTAACCAAAGCAAGTATCCGGTTTGCTACCCTGTACTCTACAGGGTTTGCTACCCCGTACTTGGGATTACAGAACTTTGATGTTAGTGTAGCATAACCACGAGCAGCACGCACTCCTGTCAAGTTCGTCAGCCAAGACCATTTTCCCAACAAGAGACGCACATTCGTTCGCGCAATGGTCTGTCGATAATCACTATGTTGCGAAAGCGGGCAAATACAAACTGATTCTGGATGTTCAGAGGCTGGACTAACTACTACAAAGTGCTGCGTGGACGAGAAACAAAGTCAACACGCCAAAATCGACGAGTCAAAGCGTCAATCACCGGTGATCGATTCGAATAGGCGTGGTAACAGAAGATTCACGTCTTCCCACAGGACAGTGATATTTCATATACAACACCCATAGCGCATTTCACAGTTGGCTGGACTGTGTCGCGCATTTCAAGTTGGCTGGACCGTGTCCGCCGATCAGCCGGGTTGACAAAAAGCTCGGACGCCAGAAGAAGCACACCAGACCTTATGTAAAATGCGCCATTGGTGTTGTATATGAAATACCACTGTCGCGTGGGAAGACCTACGTGGGTCAAACTAGACGGTGTCGCTACGACCGAGCTCTGGAGCATGAGTTATGTTTAAAGAATAAAGGAAATGCGCACTTACCTGCGCATTGTGGAGCCTGCAGATGCGAGCCTCGGCTTCGTGAGATCAAGATAATAGGCAGAAGCAACGACACATTAGCGCGAGAGTTATCGGAGGCTTTTCATATTAAGAAAAGATGCACGCGTTGCGTCAGGGATACGTCTGCTTGACTTTTCCAAAATGAGATGCAGCTCCTTGATATGCGAGTGTGATATCCGAAATAGGGAGCTGCCCGTGCTAGGTATGCGATGGCGTACCCATCTGATTTGCCGATTTTGATGCACGCATACGCAGATAGTTGTAATCTGTTGGCTTGTTCTTTGGAATAAACAGTTGAAGCTTAGCGCCCGACCTTTCTGCTCCCTCCTGCTTCTTTTCTCGAACCTGACTTTTTTTTACAAGTATGCGCTATCATATACCCCATTGAGTGTGTACTCCTTTCCTAGATACTAATTTCACAGCTTCAGCTGGGCGTCTGCAACAGCCCTATGGAAGTTAGCTGCCAGAGATTTCCAACAGCAGCCAGCGTCAGCGAGGCTTTTGCGGATGCCCTGCTAAAAATATCACTGTAAAGGAAACTTGAGTCAGTTTTCGATATTAGGGGTGTGCGAAGAGTGAATTTTGGCACCGAATCCAATATAAATCGATTGTGATGACACCGAATTGAATTCGAATAGCAATAAAATATTCTATTTGAATAGTTTTCGAATAGTATGTAGACCATTTTCAAAAGTCTCAGATCACCACAACATGTTATTTGAAACAAATATTCACGAACTTTCACTAAAAAATATTACAGATATTTGTAATCCACTCAGAATACCACAAAAACGAAAAATAAGGTATGCTCGTATACAGCAGGAACTAGAGGTAATATTTTGTAACTGTAGTTTGAAATCCAGCATTCACTAGCGTCATAAATGTGAGGTTTGTCACGTGATTTTAAATAAAATTGGGACACAAAAACTAAACAATTTTCAGCGAAACACCGCCTGTACAGCTAAGGATGTAATGAAGCAGATCAACCTGTCCTCACAGCATGGCCTGCGCACCGAAAGCATGTAACAATCGGTGTTGAAATCAACAATTGCAAGAACAATTTACGCAAACGGAACACTTGCATCTGTTGTTTGTCATGAAGCTGCAAGCAGTCGTAGTCCCCACCTTAAGTTATTACAAGATGAAGACAGGAGCTGATTTTGGCGATACGGCTTCAGTATAGTAAAAAGTCAGAAACAGTGGAGTTTTCAGAAGAGGGACGTTCAGCCGAAAATCAATATAGTGTCGGTAGTCTCATAAAAGCTTGAGCTGCCTGCAGATCACTTTAGGGAATAAAAGTGGAAAAATAACCTTTAGCTGTTGCAAAGTTTAGTTGTTTTGGGGTTCTCCCATCGGTGCTGATTATCCGAAAACTATTCGAAAAATATTCGGTATTTTGAATATTTTCCAGCACGGAATCGGATACAGTGCTATTCGATTCGCTGTTCGAAATTTTCGAATATTTGCACACCCCTATTCGATATTCACTGATTTCAATAAAACTTTCAACATATTTATTTTTTTATTCAAAGTACCTGCAGCGCCCGAAGGTATTATTGCAGGGGGCAGTACATAGGGTAACATATGCTTACATGAAAAGGATTATTATGCAAACAAGATTAATACAAAACCAGGACAAAAAAAAGATGTATAGCTATGAGTGTAACAGTGCGTCTCTGAACTATGTTTCAGCGCGACAGTAAATAATCTCCTGCAGAAGCTGTTTCCACTGGAAAATTGTTTGTGGAAACAAATGAGTGTTGGTAGACGTGTTTTGCAAAATCCTTCACTTAGTTCTGCAAAAAACTATGAGGGACACTTTGTAAAGTCCAATGTTTATTCGGCGAATGCCTGTGGCCATTCAACTAACTATGTCATCTGTTTTTTTACACTCGCAGTGGAATGACACACAAACGGAACGTATGCGTATTTTATTTTTTTTATTTTTACTTCGAATTGCAGTGAGACGTGAGACTGTCACGCGGATCTCGGAGGCGAGTGTTAGTGGAGATAGATCGGGGGGACGCTGGTCGGCACAGCAAACATGGTTTATTAACCAAAAGGAGAAAACTAAGATGGAAAAAACTTAACACTCAATAAAAAACAAAACAACAGCGAAAATCTGGGAAATTACGAACAATTCTACACAAGTAACTAATCAGTTTCGGCTGCACTTAACTACAGTCTAACTGCCGTCCCTAACTTCAGTCTGGCCACCTAGGCCTCGTCGTCGGATCGTAGCCCTGAATGGAACCGTCTGACTTGGCTCCGTTGCTCGTTGCGTCCAAACTGAGTTGTCCGATGCCGTTGTTGCCGAAGATTCTGCTGAAATCATCGCTCTGCTACATCCCGGTCAGCCGCGCTGCCGTAAGCCCGCTCCTGGTCTTCGTCGATTACGGGGCAGGGCCCTCTCATCGATTAGGCCTAGCACGAGACCGGCCTTCTCGAACTGCCAACGTGGCGTCCTGGGGATTGCTGCGGGCCGACGTTTGAAGGGGGACTGCAGCGGGTGCGTCCGGACCAGCCGATGGATGCTGCAGCACCTCCGAAGAGCCTCGCCCGAGCGTCGCCGAGGTCAACGGCCACGCCAAGGGGTGCCAGCGTCGCGGCCTCCGAAGTCGAACGTCCGCTGCGCCCGTCGGTAGAACGTCGCTACCGATGCGACCGTCTTCTGTCGTAGCCACGCAAGCAATGCCAGCTCATTCGAGTGGGATCTTCCATTACGGCTCGTGTCACGCGCTTTGGGTCGTGTCCTACTCCCTGCACGCGCTCGGGCCTATTCCGCTAGCTTGTCATCTCACTTCGTTGTCTTCTCTTGTCCTTACTCATGACATTGGGCCCCTTTTTCTTGAAAGTTTTTTTTTCTAAAAAAAAAACTATTCTCTCTCTTGCTGTGATGTCTGTGTGTCTTGGCCACTTGCGATGACTTCTTGTCATTTCCACTTAACACTTCACCACCTACTTGTTACACACACACTTCACTGATCACTTCACAGGTCACTTCACAACACTTATATAAGTCGATTGCCCCTATTATTCTATCTACCACACCACAAACATCAATGCATCACTGTACATGCCACAACCTCTGTTTCACATTTCACCCTCTTATTTATAAGACATTTTGCTTATCTCTATTACCCTCTACACATGGTATTTTAGTGACTCCACGACTTCTACTAAAAAAAATCGGCATTCCCATTATCTCTCTTAACCACTGTAACTGCTCTCCATCTTCTAAATGTTCTTCCCACGTGTCTGGGACCACAAAAATATCAGCTCCATTTTGCAGTCTATTGCTACACACATCAAAAGCTCAACATCAACAACTTCTACCAAGCGCTCTTTGCTCAAGATAATCTCATATTCATCAACTATACGTTTTTGTACTTCTCCCAGAAAAAATATTTATTGCTCTGTTTGTAACTCTTTCACTTTCACAAAAATCATTTTTTCCCCTAATGCAGCTACGACTTATCTTGAATCCTAAATCTGCGCCTTTTCACCTGCTGCATCTCTTTCACGTTTCTTTTTTCTGCGCCTACTCGCTGCATTCCTCCTAGAACGTTTACTACATGTGCAATCTCTCTGTCTATTCTCAAAGATCATTAAACCTCTTTCCACAATGCCTTCTCCAGGCTGCGTCTCATCTCTGTGTTCGATGCTGGTTGCATGCACCACCCTACTTGCGTCCAGACAATTATGATCTGTCTTCATCGCTTTCAAAGCGGTATTCTTTTGTCTCTCAAATGGTTTCTCAACCTTCTGCCTGTAATCCTTCAACGCTTCATCCTTTTTCTGCTCTTCCCTGAGCTCCATAGGGGTTACATCTATGTTCTGCCTGGTCGCCACCTTCAGTCCTGTGGCCCTCACTTTGCTCTTCACTGCCGCTATTGTCATTGCTGCCAATGCCACTTCAGCCACTTGCGTCTGCACTTCTCGTAATCTTTTGTGGCTTGATCCCTTTTTACCACTCTCCTTCTGTTCCCCAAGCCTACCAATAGGCGCATTCTGTTGCTCTACCGCATCCTTGTTCTCCCAGTTTTTATCAGGCTCATCTACTTTCCTCATTCCTGGCACATTACCTAATATAAGGTCATACATGGGCTTCTCTAAGCACTTGGCTGTCACCCAACCTGAGTAATATGGACTTGCCACTTTTATCCGAGCTTCAGGAACTTTTCTCACCGAACTGTCTACCAAAATGATTGTTGCGTAATTTCCTGTCAGATTTGATTCGTCCACTAAGCTCCTTTTCACCAAAACAATGTTCGTGCCTGTATCTCTTAAAACTTTCACCCTCTGTCCATGCACCTCGCCATCTACCACTGGTAAACAATCTCCTTGTAAATAAAGTCCAGTTTCGTTCTCTCCTGAAACTTCTTTCCGCATCTGTTGCCTTTCTTTTATGCTAGCCCTGTGGGAGCCGACTATACAGGCTACTTTGTCTGTACTCCCAACTTCTCTCGTGCCCTGGGAGTCCACCGTACAGGCTACCTTGTCGGTAGTCCCTGACCAGCACTCATTTGCGCGGTGCCCCCCTTCTGTTGCACAACTGGCACAGTACTGGTGCATGTGAACGACCCTCTCCCGCTCGACAGTTAATAGCTCTGTGCCCAATGCGGTTGCACAAGAAACACCTGAGAGGTCGCTGTGACATGTTAGGTCCTCCCCGAGGCCTACCCCTTGTCTCATCTGGTTTCGTTCTGGTAACATCCTCATTGCTTTTCCCTAGATTTCTAAGCCCCTGGGCCTCCAAGTACTGATCGGCATGTTCCGCCACATCCTCCAATGAAGCCACCTTTCATTCCTTTAGGAACACCCCTAACTTGTTGCTACAGCAATTCAAGAATTGCTCCAGCACCATGCGATCACGCACACCTTCATATGTTCTTTCTACATTGGCCATCTCCATCCACCTGTCAAAATAATTTGACAGGCGGCACACAAACTGCTTTGCTGTCTCAGAATTCTCAGGCTTGTACCCACGAAACCGCTCTCGGAAGCCTTCCACCGTCAACCTGAATCTTTGTAGCAGTGTTTTCTTAACCTTGTCATAATCCATGGAATCATCTGCAGGCATTCTTCCGAAAACGCTTAAGGCTTCCCCGACCAGGCACAAACTGAGTGCTGTTGCCCACTCTCTTCTTTCCCATCTTTGCCCCCCTCGCAATCCTTTCAAATCTATGCAAATAGGCATCCAAGTCATCACGTGACTCGTCGAATGGAGCCATTCTCTTTCTGGGGCATATGCGAGTGGTTCTTGGTGACTGAGAGCCTGAGGATGCCGATGTGACACTCTGGTCATCATGCGGAACACAGTTTAGTTGTGCTATTCTTAACTTTAGCTCCAGCAGCTCCTTTTCTCGCTCAAACTCTCGCTCCTTTTCCTTATCATGTTCTTTTTTCGCGTTCTCAAAAAACATCAAGGTTTCCTTTTTGGTCATTCCCACCTCTTTAGCTACTGCCGACAAACGCTCCCAATCCATCTCCGCACTCCTTCGAGTATCTGTGACTGGGCAGGAAAAGAATCCTGGCAGGCTCGCCAATTGTCACGCGGATCTCGGAGGCGAGTGTTAGTGGAGATAGATCGGGGGGACGCTGGTCGGCACAGCAAACATGTTTATTAACCAAAAGGAGAAAACTAAGATGGAAAAAACTTAACACTCAATAAAAAACAAAACAACAGCGAAAATCTCGGAAACTACAAACAATTCTGCACAAGTAACTAATCAGTTTCGGCTGCACTAAACTACAGTCTAACTGCCGTCCCTAACTTCAGTCTGGCCACCTAGGCCTCGTCGTCGGATCGTAGCCCTGAATGGAACCGTCTTACTTGGCTCCGTTGCTCGTTGCGTCCAAACTGAGTTGTCCGATGCCGTTGTTGCCGACGATTCTGCTGAAATCGTCGCTCTGCTACATCCCGGTCAGCCGCGCTGCCGTAAGCCCGCTCCTGGTCGTCGTCGATTACGGGGCAGGGCTCCCTCGTCGATTAGGCCTAGCACGAGACCGGCCTTCTCGAACTGCCGACGTGGCGTCCTGGGGATTGCTGCGGGCCGACGTTTGAACGGGGACTGCGGCGATGCGTCCGGACCAGCCGATGGATGCTGCAGCACCTCCGAGGAGCCTCGCCCGAGCGTCGCCGAGGTCAACGGCCACGCCAAGGGGTGCCAGCGTCGCGGCCTCCGAAGTCGAACGTCCGCTGCGCCCGTCGGTAGAACGTCGCTACCGATGCTACCGTCTTCTGTCGTAGCCACGCAAGCAATGCCAGCTCATTCGACTGGGATCTTCCATTACGGCTCGTGTCACGCGCTTCAAGCCGTGTCCTACTCCCTGCACGCGCTCGTGCCTGTTCCGCGAGTTTCTCATCCCACTTCGTCGTCGTCTCTTCTCCTTACTCATGACAGAGACTTATCTGCCTCCGTTTCGCAAGCGTTCGTATTCTCGCGCTTTGTGCATTCGTGCAGACGCCGTCCGCGTTCCAGCGCTCATAAGGCCCATTTATCCTCCCGCGTGAGGGGCAGACGCCACAGTTGGCACCGTGCCAGGGGGCCGAACGGACACCGCCCACCGCGAGTATGAGACACTAAAGGCTCTCGCCCTAAAACTTTCCGTGATTTTCTTCGGTACCCTGACGATATATTCCAAATTATACAACCTTATGTCATTTAGATTTTTAGCAAACGAATTTTAAAATTAGTAGCACATTCCGGAACGACGCTTGTAAACGCGGGCCACCCTGTGTATGTGACGTAACGTCCCTACTCTTTTCTAATTTCGCTTCGCCCATTAGGCGGATGCAGCGGGCGCTTTCGTCTACGAGCCAACGACGACGCGAGCTCAGTTCCGTTTTGTCAGCTGCATAGCATGTTAGTCGTCGTTGACATCACGTCCTACAGTAAGCAAACAATATACTGAGCCACGAGGAGATCGATTCGGGCACGTCAGCTGCTTCAAGCGCCGGCGGGTCGAAATCAAAAGGCTTCCGCGCTCAGATAGTAGCTGTAATCATCGCTGAACTCGTCGCTGGCAAGTTCAGACGGGCTGGAACAGCTTGATTTCGCTTCGGATGATATCGTCCAGCTTGCCTTTCGCGCGATAAAAGAAGCGCGTGGGCTATGATTACGCCCTGGCCAGCCATGGCGGCGTGTAGCGTATTCCGTAACGCCATCGCATACCCAGCACCGAGCAGCTCCCTGTTTCGGTATCGGTATTGACTCATTGTTTATTGCTCATTTAAAATTATTAACAACTATCTTAGCAAAATGAACCACCCTTGCTGTGAGAGGACTGTCAATACTATTTGAAAAGAGTATTATCTCAATGCCGCCGAAAACGCACCGGAGTTCCTCTTTAAAGAGTTCAGATGGTTGTGCATATTTTGTTCATGTCCCCATAAAATGTGCAATGCAATTACTTATCAAGGGAGATTATGTGCTGATCGCACATTGTGTCTGCACTACTGAAGGTGCGCAATGTCGTTTTGAGGTGCGCCTTAGTCTATACTTCGAAATAACATTTCCATTGACATTGGGTGTGCAGCGTGATTCCCCGCTTGCAAATGTGAAAAAAAAGTCTGTGTACAGGACACTTAGGCGCCTTATATAAAATGTTTTTTGTTGGCTTAAAGTCGGCAATTTAAGCTGCATATATAGGAAGATACTTTCAGAAGGTACGCGGTACTCACCTAAATTGGACACGCCGCACCGGTAAAGTGAAAAGCTGTAGACTTTCGACGGCGCGCGTTGTTGCGTGCGGTGCTTTGCGCTCTTTTCGCTCGTTTCTGGTTGCTGCTTTCGTGGTTTGCCTACATGCATCTGCCATGACGTTGGGCATAATAACATAATCGAGTGAGTCTACGTAGACGGCGTATGCGCTCGCAGGGTGCCGTTCGGGCGCTCGTATTCGCATTTGTTTAACTCCGTATTTAAGGATATGTTACGTTTGTAAAACACGCGGTGTCAGGGTGCGCTCATGGCGTGCCCCTGACAGCCGGAGGATGTGCTTGGTTGTCGGAAAATGCCGGCGGAAAGCTGGGTGTATTCTGAAAGTAAATTTTGAAGCGATCTCTCAGAAAAGAAGTGCTTTCACTGTTTCATTTGTGCATAGCTAGTGCCTATTGCGAAACGAGGCTCTCACTTTGTTTTTTGTGAAAACGTGTTTTCATCGCGAAATAATTAAAACGAAACAGTCGTGTCAAATGTGTCTACACTAACAGGGCGTTGAACAAAGGGTAGTCTTAAATAGAAATAATTAGCGTGTGTGCGTGCGTGTGTGTGTGTGTGTGTGTGTGTGTGTGTGTGTGTGTGTGTGTGTGTGTGTGTGTGTGTGTGTGTGTGTGTGTGTGTGTGTGTGTGTGTGTGTGTGTGTGTGTGTGTGTGTGTGTTTGTGTTGGTTATTCCCAGAATTCCTGATCGCTTTTCCCGACTCTTTACTCCAGTTGGCAGATACACTCGGCGAAACGAAGGTGTCGCTATGGTCTGGCGCTCGCCACTAGTGATGCGAAAACCAACAGCGGCATTCACGGTGTCAACGAGGCAGGCTCTCCTACATTTCGGTCTGTTGGACAAGACGACGTAGGAAAAGAGCTGAGTGGCACCGACGCAAAGGAGCCTTAACCAGCAGTGTTTGTTGTTTAAAAGAGGCTCTTATCCTCTTGTGCTTCAAGTTTGTCGCCAAGTAACATGTTACAAAAGTTACTATTTGCAAGTTGTGTTGTACACAATAACGGCCAAAAACACGGTTCCTCACCATGCCTGTTTGCATTTGTTGTGAGCCTTCATTATGCCTGTGTAAATCACTTATTGTGGAGGTTTTGCAAGCTCTTACTACGATTCTGTTTCCTGATGCCGCTGTCTCCAGTTTGGTTTGCACATCATATAGATAGGACTCCTGTCTTCTCATGTTCAGCATTATTACCAGCCTTATATCCGCTTACATTTATAGGGAAGTCTATTCAGGTACACCTCCAGCAATAGCGTTCGTGCGCCACCTCAAAATTCATTGAACGGAATTGTGATTTGGAGTGTGAGTGGTGCCATGACTTTTCCCCACAAACTGTTCCACGGGAAGCTATTGATAAATATATTACGTGTGAGTCGTGTATTTGATAAAAGAAGTCATAAGTAAGTAGACACCACTGATAAGTAGTATTTGAAGGCAAAAGTTCAAAAGCCGTATCGTATTGTGTCTATTATATGAGATATTGGTGTTAAATAGCATTGACACCATGATTGAAAGAGCTAATTTTTTGCTAACGAACTCATGAGTCAAATCACTCAGGCTCAGACTCAGGTCAAGCCGTGAGTGTGAGTGTGAGTGAGTCGGTCTGAGTACATATCTTGGTGAGTTTGAGTCCGAGTGAGTCACAGACCGTCCTTTCGAGCTTTCTACATCACTCTGCTGGAAAAGGTGGGTTGTTTAGGTGTTTTAATAAAATAATGCTAAAACTGAAGTAATCCTTTTCTTCAGCAGTCGCTGCGCACAACGACAACTATTATTGGAGTTGCTCAAAATTAATACTTCCCTATTTCCTACAGTAGTCGCGCAAATGTAGCGCATGGGTGAATTCAAGGGACTAAAATAGCTGTAGAGTCACTTGACGCTGCTGTGGTTGTCATTTTACCGACGTAAGAGTGTCACCGGCAAGAGTCGTCTGACTCCCTCAGAAGTGGTAGTGTCATCCTTCGCATAGGAGTCCTTTCACTCTTCCTAGGATGGTCCCGGGACTCTCCTGGAGCGCCCCGACTCTGGCTCACCAAGAGAGTCGCCGTTTAAGAGAGTCGTATACGTGGGAAGTCAGAACTCTCCGAAAACAGTCAGACATACTGATTTTTTTTCTTTCTTAGAGTGTACATTGGTGAAACGGGCAACATTGGACAGGCACTTAGGCAGAATCAGAATGATGTCTATACGAAACGGACAGTTTTGAATAGCGTCACCGAGCACAGAGAAGCAACGGGCCACAAGGTCGATTGGGGAAATTTAAGGATAATCGGCCACGAATGAAAATTGAAATAATATAATAATAGGTGGGGTTTTAGGTCCCAAAACCAGGATATGATTATGAGAGCCGCCGTAGTGGAGGGCTCCGCTAATTTTGACAATCTGGTGTTTTTAAGAAACTTGAAATCGCGGCTTTACCATGATTGGTTGAAGGTAGAAAAAAACTCTAATGATATCTAGCAGAAAATGAAACTAGTAAAAGTATAAGGCATGTCGTTTGTAAAATTTGTGATATTAATGAGCAGAAATTGACGTGAACGGAAACACAACTTTGCGCTGGCAAGTACCGAACGTGGAAGATACGAATAACGCGTCCGATGCTCTACCCGTTGAGCAAAGGCGGGGGTCATCCTCCCGTCTACTCTATCGGGTCCCGTCCCTTCAGGTTCCCCTTTTCGTTCTTTCATTGATTGGGATTATTGGTCAGCTGTCAGCTGGTAAAAAGATTGCGAGCGCCAGCAGGCAGGAAAGTGTTCCACACTCTTTACGGGCTACGGGCGGGAATGTTTAGTTGCACTACTAGGTTTAGCACTGATAGGTTTGATTAGAGAGATAGATAGATAGTTTAATTATCTATCTATCTATCTATCTATCTATCTATCTATCTATCTATCTATCTATCTGTCTGTCTGTCTGTCTGTCTGTCTGTCTGTCTGTCTGTCTGTCTGTCTGTCTGTCTGTCTGTCTGTCTGTCTGTCTGTCTGTCTGTCTGTCTGTCTGTCTGTCTGTCTGTCTGTCTGTCTATCTATCTATCTATCTATCTATCTATCTATCTATCTATCTATCTATCTATCTATCTATCTATCTATCTATCTATCTATCTGGCTAGCTAGAACTCCGCGGAATTTCCTCTCAAAAGGCTGCGCCGATGGGCACGTGCTCCATACAGACGTCATGAGGCGTACGGCCGGTGACTCCGCCTTCGGAGAACGTTCCCGAGTGCGTTTGAGCGGGAATATATCTCTTGTCGCAGAGCCGAAGGGCTTCCGCGCTTCGGTGGTGTGGGCTCTCCGGACTTCTTAAGCTCTATCCGACAATAGTGCACTACTACTTTACTAATCCCTTTTACACGAAGTGTTCAGGCAATCCGGTTTCCTGCCAAGCGACGCCTTCCTTCCTTTCGCATTCACCGTCACCAAAAAAATGGCCTCGTCTGCATCCTTGCCCTTTCTTATGATGGACGCACGGACTCTCTCGAAGTTCTTTCTCGATTGATATTGCAGATACCATTGATCTGGTCGAAATAATTTTTTTCACCAAAATGAGTACATATATGTGCTCTTAACGTCTCTTACAAAGACAACTCTCTAGCTCTGTTCATGAATTCTATAAAAAGTGAACACTGATTTCAGTTTCTCATGTTTTAATACGGCCGTTTACAGGATGAAATAATTTAGAAGGAATAATATACCTCGCCGTGGCGTTTATTGATACTGAAAGCGGACAGAAATAACCCGTTATTATTTTTTTTCCGACCAAAAATGCTTTTTATCAATATGGTTTAATTATAGCACTTACCTACTATTTATTCAATCAACCCAAAACTATGATGTTTTCCGGTAACTTATCTCTAGAAAATCAATAACTCCTTTTGTCTTCTGTCAAGTTGTGTGCTATTTGGTCAAGTATAGCGAGCAGGGCCAAAGGACAAGGCGGCAACTCCCACTAAACGTGCACGGTGAAACATGAAGATAAGTTTGTAAACTGCACATGCGCGATTGTTTAGCAGATGCCCATTTCATGTGGGCAAGTGTATATAGGACAGACGGGGCGGTGCCTTAACAAAAGATTAAGCGAGCACAAGTACAATCTGAAAGGAAGTGCTCCATGCTCCCATTTGGCGGCGCACTGCAGGAATTGCGAAGACAGCGCATGTCATCCCCTGTTCGACCAAGCCACTGTTATATACAAACACAAGGATACCCTAACGAGAGAAATAATGGAAGATTTCTAGATGAAAAAGAACGAAGACAAATGCATCATCCGGCCGTCTATCACCCTCCACGAGACCGAAACAGCACTTCTAGTCTTCCAGTGAACTGCAAAGGGGCTTACACGTGGGAACCAGTTCGAATCTTTTAAGTTTAAAAGAAAAGTTCCATAATGTGTGTCGCTCTTAAGTGTGCGCGCAGGTTCGGCCCTCCTTTATAAACCCGTTTCGCCAATAAAACGTTTTCAGTTGATAGTGTACGTGTGCCTTAGTAAGTTTTCTCGTTCTTTTCCCGCTGTAGACATAACGAATGAATACCAGCTTGCCCAGTTTACTGTACTCCTATATATATATATATCAGCGCCTTCGTATTAGTGATTCCATTAATGAAACTCTGTCAGCATTGAAGCAGCCTCAAACTCTCCAGGGAAACAGCCTAGAACACAGTCATGAATTTTACCTCTGCTTAATAAAAAAATCCAAACACTTTAATGCTTTCATTTTCATGCAACGCATTACCAGCCAAATGACAGCACTAGTATAGAAAACGTTTTTCCGGCAGGGTTCACCAGCATTATTTGGAAAATAATGCTGGCAACATAGACGACATATTTTTGTAAGGGCAGATAGTCTTAGTGCAGTAAATCAATTCAGGGACGATTTAAACAAGCTTTAATCAAATATTTCATTAACCGTTCACAATTAATACATCGAAATAAACTTGCTTGACTCGACATCTATTTAATTAGGAAAATGGAAGATGACGCTCCACATACTGGCAATAAATTGCCAACAATACCTAGAACACTAACAATCACCCGGGATACTGTGGGCTAGGAATATTTTTCACAAGGGGAACTGTTTATATCAGAAGTATTTCAAGCGACGACAGGGACTACTTTCAGCACTGCAGCAATCTTAGGCAACTTTATCTGAATGAAATGGTCCGCACTGGGCCTTTTACTAGGCCTTGGGACCGTCTAAATTCGAGAGGAATCAAACGATAAATAGAATAAAATCAATAAACGCTTAAACGTAACCTAGAACACAGCTGGCAGTTATAACGAAATACTAACTCAGGTATGTCCCTCCTGATGCTCATTCGAATAAGTTTTAGGAAGTATTGCTCAAGAAAATTTCTAATTTTAAAAATGCTGCGCGAATTGTTTCTGCAGCCCCTCTATTATGTACTTGTGAAGTGAAGTGAAGTGAAGTGAAGTTTTATTTCCTTTCAAACAAAGGAGGAAGCCGGGGCTAAAGGCTGAGTGCCTGACAAAGGCCTCGGCTCCCTTGTACAGTTTGACTTCAGTTAACGCAATAAATGCATACACAATAAATAGATAACACAAAAAACACAAAAATAATGAATAACACAAAAACAATAACACAAAAAAGATAACACAATAAATGCATAAATCAGCTGTACTTGCAAGTGTACAAAAAAGCAGTTATTAAGCATACAACAATGAACACGATATTATACAAAACATAGACCAGAGTCGAGTAAATATGTTTTTGCTTCCTTTTTAAACATTTTCAATGAAACATCAAAATTAACATTTGTCGACATTTCATTAATGGCCACAGTTATCTGATAAGTTAATTTTTGTTTGCCATAGTTAGTACGCGTTTTAGGGACCCGGTGGATTTGTTTGCGAAAATGGTATGCATCATTAGACAAAGTATTGTTTTGAGTGTGTAATTGATTGGCCTTAATATGCTGCAACAGACGAAAAAGGTAGACTTGGTTCACTTTGAGCAAATCATAACGATGAAACAATGGCAAAGTGGAAAAATCCTGGGGTCTGCCGCAGTAACCATGAATGCGCCGCAAAGCTCTCTTTTGAAGTACCCGTAGTTTCTGATAGTTAGTAGTCGTAGTTGTCCCCCATACCAGAATGCAATAGGTTAGTTTAGAATATACAAGCGCATAATACATCTGCAGTCTCAAGCACACGGGTACCAGACTAGCTACCTTGTAGAGACATCCTACACTTTTGCTAATTTCAGATGCTAGCTTTGACACATGTGTGTTCCAGGAAAGATTCTGATGGAACCAGACACCGAGAAATTTTATGCAATCAACCTCGTGTAATCTTACGCGTCCAAATTGGATGTTGACCTTATAAAAATCTGCTGTATTAATTGGCCTAAAAATAATATAGCTAGTTTTTGATAAATTTAAAGAAAACATGTTGGATTGTAGCCATAGACGTCAGACTCTGGAGTTTTGCAGACACATAGCGCCACCTGTCGGAGCAGTTTCGGGTAGTGCAAAGTCCGGCTCCCTTGCACAGTTTGCTGTGCAACCGGGTGCAACTAGCGAGTTGGAAACAACAATTAACCTAAATATTTGGTGTGTTGGCGCATTGAACACCCAGAAAAAGAGCTATGAATTTATCTCCGCTAGTCGGACGCGCAACCGAACCGCCATGAAGTGCGTGCCAGAACGACGGCGAAAACAAGAGCAGACGCAACAGCTCCGCGCACTACGAAGAAGGGCTTCAGTCGAAGCTGCTGTTGCGTTGTGAATTGCCACGGACGTAAAGGACTTGTTTTACCGATTTCTGTAGCTGTTGCACGAAGCAGAACGGCGAGAGCTCTGGATACGGGCCGTTGCGAACGTGCTGGGTAAGCGAATTACTCGCGTTCTCCACAGCCGGTCGCATAAGAACGTGTGATAATGTGGGTCTCATGTTAGTGTTTTGAGTAACCTTGACTATGAAGCTCAGCAGAGCCTCAGACCGCGGTGCGCGCCGTGCAGCAGTTAAATGCAGACTGGTGAAGCGCGCGATAAACATCGCGCACTCCGCGACCACCCATAATCTTGGTCGTCATCACACAGCATCGCCCACGTACGCATTGAAGGTTCAAAGTTCCGGCTTTAACTAGCAAATGCTAACACGTGCATCATACAGGTAAATCGCAAAATTTTGGTCGTGACCACCGTCAGGTTTTTCTTACCCGTGGTCTCCGCGATTGCCGAGCTATCTCGGAGGCCACGGTTTTGCCTTTCGTTGTATGCCGAGAAAGTGGACACGCACGTATCCCCATTTGCAGTATGTACAAACGGAAAACAACCGACAACAGAACATTTGAGGATGCGTAATAAAACAGTTCAACGCACAGGAAGCGAGAGATGGATGGAGAATGCAACTGCAAAGGCGAAAACCGCCGGGACCATTCGTGCCCGATAAAGCGAGCTTTGTACCACAGATCGTAAGAAACATTGCTCGTGTACGTACTTCATCGCTTTGACATTTTGTATATGCCCAAATTTAACGCATTTAGGCGTTGCAGAACGCACGTCGGAGTGCCTCGAACTTGATGTCATGCGATGCTCGCTGCTTGCGAGTTGCAGCACGCCGAAATAGCTGAAACATCTTTTGCATTGTAGCCGCAGTTATTCACTTTGATGAGCTTCCTACTTTTCTGAAGCGGGGTTGGATTGACGGAAGAAGCTTTCCAGGTCCTTGATTTTCAGGAAACAGCCCTCAACACGAGCGAAAGAGGGGGGTTCTATAGTGGCCTACGCACATTCGCTTGCGGACGGCTCTCTTTGCACTACCCAGTTATGGCCAGGGCGGCGATGAGAGCGCTGGTGGCGGCGTTTTTCGCAGCGCCGCCTGGGCAGAGTCTGACGTCTATGACTGTAGGTTACATAAGTACCCGTTTACCATGGCCTCAGCTTGCATAAGAGATTTGGCAGTAAAAAATATGTTTGTATCATCAGCGTACATGATCATGTCATGAGAACCTGGTAGTTTGGTAATGTCATTGATATATATTAAAAACAATAGTGGTCCTAATATAGAGCCTTGAGGGACTCCGCAAGAGACAGTTAGCCGGTTAGATGCGACGTCATTCACCCGTACGTACTGCATCCTATGGTGTAAATAATTCTGCACTAAGTTAAGTGTAATACCACGTACACCATAGTGATTTAACTTTTGCAAGAGGATATTGTGCTGTACGCAGTCAAACGCCTTTCGAAAATCCAAGAAAAGACCAAGAGTGTAATGCTTGTGCTCTATATTTTCGAGTATTTTATCTTTGATAACGAGTAGCGCTTGCTCTGTCGACTTTTTTTTCAGAAAACCGTACTGGCAAACAGATATCAGGTTGTGCTTAGTAAAAAAACATTCAAGCCTGCAATTTATTACTGCTTCAAATAATTTAGAAAATACTGGCAACACAGAAATTGGTCGGTAGTTTGACATTTCCATTCGATTACCACCTTTGTATATTGGACAGACCTTGGCAATTTTTAGATCATCGGGAAACACACCAGTAGTAAGCATTAGGTTTGTGAGATAAGACAATGCGTCAGATATAAAAGGCGCAACGTGCTTAATGGGAACAGATCTCATATCGTCATGGCCTGGGGATACATCATTTTTTAACTTCTTGATCAAAGTCACTATTTCCTGAGGGGATGTGGGCGAAAAAAACAAAGACCCCGATAAAGAAGTAGCAGTGCTATTAAATCCGTTGTCAAGTTCATGTGCATCACCGAATGGCTTACCAACATTGACAAAGTACTCATTAAAAGCACACGCTAAATCGAAACCAGACAAGTTTCCACTCGGCGTACTAATCTCGTTCAGCATACTATTATCTTTCACTCTCATTATATTAGTTACCTCTCTCCATACTTTACCACTGTCGTTTTGGATTCTCGAAAATCGCTCAATAAAATAATTTGTTTTTGCTGTCTTTAATTCTTTATTCAGTTGATTTCGATATTTTTTATACTCTTTTAAAAGGTTGGGCTCCCGGTTCCGAATGAAAGAGTGGTACATTTTGTTCTTAGTACGAATTTTTTCGTGTAAATCTTTATTTATCCACGGCTTTCTGAACTTTTTCCTGTTTACTCTTCTTTTAATTAGCGGAAAAGCGTTGTTATAAGCTTCTGAAAACTTAGCAATAAACATTGAGTACGCCAAATTTGCGTCACCAATATTGCATACGTTATTCCAATTTACATTCCGTACGAGGAATTCAAACTTCTCTAAATTTCTATCATTTATTTCGCGCGTTATATAACTATCAACTGTAACTTTGCGTTCGCGCACTCTTTTGATAAAGCAAAAGACTGGAATAGGATCACTTATATCCGAACTCAGTAATCCAGATTCGATATTACGCGGTTCAATGCTTGTAACACAAACATCTAAAAGGGTGGCTGTGTCAAGAGTAATTCTAGTTGGCAAAGTTATGTGATTGTAGCATGCTAAAGATGAAATAACACTGTTGAAATCGTGAGTGATCGGATCATCATGCAATAGATTTAGGTTAATGTCGCCCATGAGTACAAATGGAAGAGTAGTAGAATTCAATTTTTCAAGCAATTTTTCAAGAAAATCTAGAAACTGTCGCTTATTTCCAGTCGGTGGCCTATAAATTGCCACAACAATTACATTGGACAGTGATACAGTCAAACATTCAACACAAGGACTAATTATTGAGCAGTCCTCAAGAACCGTGTGTGAGTAGCAACATTTAACATAAACAGCAAGGCCTCCACCTCTTCCGCTAGGACGTAGGAGACCATTATATGCGTAGTTATCAAAATGGACACGATCATCATGTGTGAGCAACCAAGTCTCAGAAAATACCAGTACATCAAATTCTGTTGCTAATGACGTAAAAAAATGATCAAGGTGATCACCTTTGTATTTCATGCTTCTTATGTTAAAGTGAATAACAGACAGTTCCTGCTGTCGGTTGTAGAATTTAGCGTTGAAAGACTCGGGGTTGTACAGAGAAGAAGTCGGTATTTGGAACATTGCCATGATCGCTTAAGCAAAGAAATGATGCAGCTATTGTGATATTTTGCACAAATCGCCCTCATCGGCAATCCTGATGGCATTGGAAGATTCGTTCTTTCTGGCGAAAATCTTGCCCCCCGCTTGTCCAAACGAATTTCCAAGACATTTCTTTCTTGCGGGCGATAGTGGCTCCCAGTAGTTGCTTGTTGGCACGGGTTAAATGCTCGTTAACATACACCCGATCAGATCCAGGAAGTCCCAGCATTTCGTTCGTAATCTGATGTTTCCTAGCTTTCGCAAGAACCGCCTGTCGCTTATCGCGGCGCAAAAAACGCACGATAACGTTGCTCTCGCCCGTCACTCGAGTCGCTATCTTGCGACATGTGTCAATGTCAGCAGCACAGAGTGGTTCATCAATGACTTCGCCAAGTTTCCTTATGACATCATCAGCATTGCCGACGGACTTTACGCCCTTAAGCTCTAGATTATTCAAGCGGCTATATTGTTCCAACTCGTCGACTCGTTGCGCTAGCTGCTTATTTTCCTTCTTGAGAGCTTCGTTATTTTTGAGCACGACACTAAGTTCCCGCCTCAAAGCTTTTAATTCTGTGTTAATCGCCTTCGTTTCATCGCAAGTGTCGCTACAAAACTTGACACTTTCTTTGACAGAGCGCATTTCAAGTCTCATTTCACGCTTGAAATCTTCTAGAGCTTTTAGAAAATCCTTTGACATTGTTGCGAACAAAAGAACAATACAATACGAAAAAAAAACAGACGTGCAATACAATGCAAACAATGTAACAAAGCTTGGCAGCAGTGCGCAGAGACTTATAACGTATGCAGGGAAAACTAGAGATGTAGCTCACCTGCAAGAAGCAGAAGAATTAGTTCGATGCCTATTGCTTGCGCACCGCTGCCAAACTGTGTCAAGTTGTGGGGTGGCAGCCTTTTTAACAGTCCAAGCCGGTGACGTATTCCTAATCGGCCCTTGTGACAGAGCAGCACGTCACAGAGAAACAGCAGGTATCGGGCTCCGAACCTGCGTCGTAGTGCGTGGCGAATCTGTAAAATCCTGTCGACCGGTCCTTGAATAAGCGGCCACCACTGCAAGAAGCAGAAGAATTAGTTCGATGCCTATTGCTTGCGCACCGCTGCCAAACTGTGTCAAGTTGTGAGGTGGCAGCCTTTTTAACAGTCCAAGCCGGTGACGTATTCCTAATCGGCCCTTGTGACAGAGCAGCACGTCACAGAGAAACAGCAGGTATCGGGCTCCGAACCTGCGTCGTAGTGCGTGGCGAATCTGTCAAATCCTGTCGACCGGTCCTTGAATAAGCGGCCACCACTGCAAGAAGCAAAAGAATTAGTTCGATGCCTATTGCTTGCGCACCGCTGCCAAACTGTCCATACTGTCATTATAGACAACAGCTATCCGATTTGACGTCAATTTTATTAACTTTCGGCGGTGTTAAGTGGCTCCTTTCCGTAATGAACTAAAGCCGCCAATGCATGTCCATCTTATGCAACCCTTGCACCTATCTTTTTTTTTCTCAGGTCTTTTTGAACATTAATTGACAACCGCACTCGCTGGTGAATCCGGGATGCGTCGCCCAGGACCAAATGTAGCAAAGCTCAAGCTCTATTAAAAAATGAATCGAGATATTCACTTTCTTATGAGTTCGTGAATGTTTCATAGGCCTCGTGAAAAATACGAAACATGTAAACATAATCTGTTTTTCAGAATCCCATTTTTACGCAGAATATTTGCTTAAATTATGTTTCATAGCGCTGACGTCAGGCGTACCACATTTTATCAAAAGCGCTTCATTATAGATTAGCTTACACGCCCTTGCCTTTCAAATCGGAAACAAAGCCAATATACACTATTGGAGACTAGAGCACTGCACGGGCCTGGATTTTCGGCCGGGAACTTGTTTAAATTTACCCGCCCGAGCCCGGCCCGCTGACTCAAAGAGAGACCCGGGCCCGTCCCGTACCCGAGGAAAAGATTCGCCTACCCGGCCCGGCCCGGCCCGACCGCAGATCGGGCCCGACAGAGGCCTGAGCCACTGATCTAGGTGGTGTTGCCCGAACATGGAATCGATAACAAGGTGGTTTTCAAGTGGCAAATATCTACGCTTTGGTGGCGCATGCTTTGCTCGCAATTATACTCTAACCTGCCTAATTTCTTGTAAAAATGGGCTCACGCTGGAAACAGCTGAGCTGATATACTGGGTGCAATGAATGTTTGCTTGGCAGTGGTACACTGTACCTTCTTTTTCTGCAAATACTATGGGGATGCAATCAAGGCTTCGACGGACACCCTTGTGGTGGGGAAGAATCATAGAATAAAAAGACGAGGACACAGACCACAAGCGAATTAAAATGCGTTGACGTTGTGGGACGCAGAATTGGAGCCAACAAGGCTCTCGTTCCGGGTGCCGAAACATTAACCATGGGGATCATCAAGAGCGCTTTGCAGCAGATATTGTAGCAAGGAAAGTGATTTCCAGCATGAGTTCAGTTTCAATACAGAGGGCTAGAAAAACAGAGGCCACAAGGAATTGAACGCTCTCTTCTCTTTGTTTATATCGGGCTCTATTAAAATTTAAAGCGGGCTCTAACGACAAAACCAATCACGCACCGTTCCGGATATGTAGCGCCTATCTTCAGCATAGTAGAACCTTGCTACAGCAAGAGAAATAGAGAAAGAAATCTAAATTCATTACGTTCTTGTAACTACACTAACTTCGACAAAAATTATAATGTACCACGCGCCCCACGTGTAATTTTAGAAATACGTATAAGCAGCTGAAAGGAAGAAAGACAATTATTTGGCATAGCATTCTTTTCATCTTTCACACCACTGCTAGTATATGCACTGTAGCAGTTTTTTATGGCATATTTTACAGCTTCTTTCTTGACATGTCATTGTGCAAAAAATTAAAATGTCAAAAGATACCGGATTTAAGCATGCCATGTGCTGTCGCATCACATATCCTGCCGCGCTAAAGTTTCTCGCACTCCTTGCGCTAGCCGCCGGGGCAACCTGCCTTGCAAATTGTGCAGGTTTCGGGAATCGTTGTTTGAAATGCGACGAATTTCTTTGCGTACTGCAGGCACTTTTAGCATATCTATCTATCTATCTATCTATCTATCTATCTATCTATCTATCTATCTATCTATCTATCTATCTATCTATCTATCTATCTATCTATCTATCTATCTATCTATCTATCTATCTATCTATCTATCTATCTATCTATCTATCTATCCGCCAACGTCGGGGTGATCTCGTGATCTCCCCCTTAACTTGGGGTTAAAAGAGTACTGACACGAATTTTAAATATTTTCAGGCTGTTGCCCTAAATTAAAATGCGGGTGTCGACTACCCCTAAAAAGAGTGTCGCGGCGCTTGGCAATGCATTGAATATATTTTAATACCGCTAGCTTAAAACAGCAATTCAAGCTTCGGTATCGAGAGGCTGGCTTCGCAGTGACGTGTCAAGAGAGGTCTCACGTCTCGGGGAGACTGCAACTCGCTATATACTAGCAACTGCTGCCTGTTTTCTGTCAGCCGTACGTGGTTCACATAAACAACGATGAGTGATTGTCGTCCAGATACTCTGGCAGTGATTTCTGCGATTTAGGCTGCATGCAGAGCGCAAATTTCGCAAACCCAGTGAACTGTCATGACTTGTCGTGATAATGTCCATTGCGGTGGGGCTCCCTTGCAGATGCTGGGCGACGAACTTTAAAATTCCGGTGTGTGGAGAGCGATGACAGTGCACACCATGGAAACGAAAGATGTCCCTTTTGGGGTGCTTCGAAATCGTGTCAGTACTCTTTTAAGCAAAATTAGTTTGGGAGGGTAAGATGGTTTGACCAATCTGACTCACTGGTCATGACATGAATAATGTGACAAAATTGGGGGGAACCTTAATCTTCAACTTTAAGAGTTGAACGCGATAGCGATATCCTGTTCCGAGTGCCTACTTCAACCACTTAGTGCTTACTTCCTATGCACCCACTACGCGGTGTTAAGGGAATACGCGCAGTAAGATGTGTGTCGTTTGTAATGGGTGGCCGGCTTTAAACTACGAAATCGTTATGATAGTCACATGATCTCACGCCCGATGACAACGTACGCTTGTACCACGCAATATTACTGGGATATTACATGTTATATTGCGACGCCTATATAAAGGACGCTTGCGTTTGCGAAGCATGAAAATTATTTTCACTGTATTTCCAAGCAGAGGAAGATATTTTCACTGTATTTCCAAGCAGAAGTGTGGCTGTGTGGTAGATCACATGCTTGCCACGCAGACGCCCCGGGTTCGATCCTCGCTGGGCCCCGAAAATTTTTATTATTTATTTTATTTGCGTCTTGCTTGATTTTTCGGTCACGGACAAGATGATGATTTTTCGCTCACAACCAACGACGCCGACGCCGGAATTTCTGCGAAACGAGCTGTCTAACGCTGTCGCGTTAATATCGTCGCGTACATCGTCAAACCCTTTCCGCCAGACACGTGTGGCACATACCCGTATACCGTGGGCGCCTATGTGCCACAGGTATGGTATGCGGGTATGTGCCACAGGTATGGTATGCGGGTATGTGCCACAGGAGACTGACAGTTTATATCTACCAAGGAACGGCTAGAACAGACATTGGTAATTTTAACTCGAGAGCGTTAACAAAAAGCTGACATCGCCAGCGTTGACCCGACGAATAGAAATAATAAATATCAGGGTCACAGCAGGAATCAAACCCCAGCATTCTGCGTGACAATCAAGTATTCAAGCACAGGGCCACGCCAGGTCTCGGAACTGCTTTTCAAATAAACCCTAATGTTCGTGAAACGTCAATTGCGGTTGCAGTGCTCGCTATCCGATTTTATAAACATTACATATATACTCCTATGATACAGCCGTCACGTCGGCTTAATGTCAATTGTATTTAAGCGCCACCCACTGAAGTTGACTTATGTAGCAGTGTCCAGGGCTACCATCCTCGCGAGCACAAGCGCTACATATCAGCGGAGGCTCATTTTATGTTTAACTAGAGGTACTTTCACCGTTCACCGTTTTGATCTATCTATCTATCTATCTATCTATCTATCTATCTATCTATCTATCTATCTATCTATCTATCTATCTATCTATCTATCTATCTATCTCACTGCTTACTATGTACTGATGGGCTAGCTGGTGAGCCATGTACACTGCTTGTGTTTGCGTCATTTTATGTGTGCGTATTTGTCTCCCTTTTGTGCGCTGTTTCTTGGAATATCTCACTGCGTTTGCCACGGCACTGCCACGACTTAGGAGGACGCGAGTATATGAAGAACACTACTGGCGGGCGACTACATGAATAACTTGACTTCTTGACTCCAATCTGAATGAATAACCTGACTTCTTGATTCCAATTTGAATGAATAACTTGACTTCTTGATTCCAATCTCAATGAATAACCTGACTTCTTGATTCCAATCTGAATGACTAACCTGACTTCTTGATTCCAATTTGAATGAATAACTTGACTTCTCGATTCCAATCTCAATGAATAACCTGACTTCTTGATTCCAATTTGAATGAATAACATGACTTCTTGATTCCAATATGAATGAATTACTTGACTTCTTGATTCCAATCTGAATGAAAAACCTGACTTTTTGATTCCAATATGAATGAATAACTTGACTACTTGATTCCAATCTGAATGAATAACCTGACTTCTTGATTCATTTCTGAATGAATAACCTGACTTCTTGATTCCCATTTGAATGAATAACCTGACTTCTTGATTCAAATATGAATGAATTACTTGACTTCTTGATTCGAATCTGAATGATAAACCTGACTTTTTGATTCCAATCTGAATGAAAAACCTGACTTCTTGATTCCAATATGAATGAATAACTTGACTACTTGATTCCAATCTGAATGAATAACCTGACTTCTTGATTCATTTCTGAATGAATAACCTGACTTCTTGATTCCCATTTGAATGAATAACCTGACTTCTTGATTCAAATATGAATGATTAACCTGACTTCTTCAATCCAATATGAATGAATAACTGGACTTCTTTATTCCAATCTAACTTAATAACCTGACTTCTTGATTCCAATATGAATGAATAACTGGACTTCTTGATTCCAATCTAAATTAATAACCTGACTTCTTGATTCCAATATGAATGAATAACCAGACTTCTTGATTCCAATTTGAATGAATAACCTGACTTCTTGATTCATTTCTGAATGAATAACCTGACTTCTTGATTCCCATTTGAATGAATAACCTGACTTCTTGATTCAAATATGAATGAATTACTTGACTTCTTGATTCCAATCTGAATGAAAAACCTGACTTTTTGATTCCAATCTGAATGAAAAACCTGACTTCTTGATTCCAATATGAATGAATAACTTGACTACTTGATTCCAATCTGAATGAATAACCTGACTTCTTGATTCATTTCTGAATGAATAACCTGACTTCTTGATTCCCATTTGAATGAATAACCTGACTTCTTGATTCAAATATGAATGAATTACTTGACTTCTTGATTCCGAATCTGAATGATAAACCTGACTTTTTGATTCCAATCTGAATGAAAAACCTGACTTCTTGATTCCAATATGAATGAATAACTTGACTACTTGATTCCAATCTGAATGAATAACCTGACTTCTTGATTCATTTCTGAATGAATAACCTGACTTCTTGATTCCCATTTGAATGAATAACCTGACTTCTTGATTCAAATATGAATGATTAACCTGACTTCTTCAATCCAATATGAATGAATAACTGGACTTCTTTATTCCAATCTAACTTAATAACCTGACTTCTTGATTCCAATATGAATGAATAACTGGACTTCTTGATTCCAATCTAAATTAATAACCTGACTTCTTGATTCCAATATGAATGAATAACCAGACTTCTTGATTCCAATTTGAATGAATAACCTGACTTCTTGATTCATTTCTGAATGAATAACCTGACTTCTTGATTCCCATTTGAATGAATAACCTGACTTCTTGATTCCAAATATGAATGAATTACTTGACTTCTTGATTCCAATCTGAATGAAAAACCTGACTTTTTGATTCCAATCTGAATGAAAAACCTGACTTCTTGATTCCAATATGAATGAATAACTTGACTACTTGATTCCAATCTGAATGAATAACCTGACTTCTTGATTCATTTCTGAATGAATAACCTGACTTCTTGATTCCCATTTGAATGAATAACCCGACTTCTTGATTCAAATATGAATGATTAACCTGACTTCTTCAATCCAATATGAATGAATAACTGGACTTCTTGATTCCAATCTAAATTAATAACCTGACTTCTTGATTCCAATATGAATGAATAACTGGACTTCTTGATTCCAATCTAAATTAATAACCTGACTTCTTGATTCCAATATGAATGAATAACCAGACTTCTTGATTCCAATTTGAATGAATTACTATACTTCTTGATTCCAATCTAAATGAATAACTTGACTTCTTTATTCCAATTTGAATGAATAACTTGACTTCTTGATTCCAATCTGAATGAATAACTTGACTTCTTGATTCCAATCTGAATGAATAACCTGACTTCTTGATTCCAATCTGGATGACTAACCTGGCTTCTTGATTCCAATTTGAATGAATAACTTGACTTCTTGATTCCAATATGAATGAATGACTTGATCTTGATTCCAGTATGAATGAATAACTTGACTTGTTGACTCCAATCTGAATGAATAACATGACTTCTTGATTCCAATCTGAATGAATAACCTGACTTCTTGATTCCAATATGAATGAATGACTTCGTTTTTTGATTCCAATATGAATAACCTGACTTCTTGACTCCAATTTGAATAAAGAACTTGACTTCTTGATTCCAATCTAAATGAATAATTTGACTTCTTGATTCCAATATGAATGAATGACTTGACTTCTTGATTCCAATCTGAATGAATAACCTGACTTTTTGATTCATTTCTAAATGAATAACCTGACTTCTTGATTGCAATATGAATGAATGACTTCACTTCTTGATTCCAATATGAATGAATAACCTTACTTCTTGACTCCAATCTGAATGAATAACCTGACTTCTTGATTCCAATCCGAATGACTAACCTGACTTCTTGATTCCAATTTGAATGAATAACTTGACTTCTTGATTCCAATATGAAGGAATGATTGATCTTGATTCCAATCTAAATGAGTAACTTGACTTCTTTATTCCAATTTGAATGAATAACTTGACTTCTTGATTCCAATCTGAATGAATAACTTCACTTCTTGATTCCAATATGAATGAATAACCTGACTTCTTGATTCCAATCTGCATGACTAACCTGGCTTCTTGATTCCAATCTAAATGAAAAGCTTGACTTCTTGATTCCAATATGAATGAATGACTTGACTTCTTGATTCCAATATGAATGAATGAGTTGACTTGTTGACTCCAATCTGAATGAATAACATGACTTCTTGATTCCAATCTGAATGAATAACCTGACTTCTTGATTCCAATATGAATGAATGACTTGATCTTGATTCCAATATGAATGAATAACTTGACTTCTTGACTCCAATCTGAATGAATAACCTGACTTCTTCATTCCAATATGAATGAATGACTTCACTCCTTGATTCCAATATGAATGAATAACCTGACTTCTTGACTCCAATTTGAATGAATAACTTGACTTCTTGATTCCAATCTAAATGAATAACTTGACTTCTTGATTCCAATATGAATGAATGACTTGACTTCTTGATTCCAATATGAATGAATGAGTTGGCTTCTTGATTCCAAATTGAATGAATAGCCTGACTTCTTGATTCCAATATGAATGAATGACTGGACTTCTTGATTCCAATATGAATGAATGACTGGACTTCTTGATTCCAATATGAATGAATGACTGGACTTCTTGATTCCAATCTGAATGAATGAGTTGACTTCTTGATTCCAATTTGAATGAATAGCCTGACTTCTTGATTCCAATATGATTGAATAACTTGACTTCATGATTCCAATCTGAATGAAAAACCTGACTTCTTGATTCCAATCTAAATGAATAACTTGAGTTCTTGATTCCAATTTGAATGAATAGCCTGACTTCTTTATTCCCATATGATTGAATAACTTGACTTCATGATTCCAATCTGAATGAAAAACCTGACTTCTTGATTCCAATCTAAATGAATAACCTGACTTCTAGATTCCCATCTGAATGAATGACTTGACTTCTTGATTCCAATCTGAATGAATAACTTGACTTCTTGATTTCAATCTGAATGAATAACTTGACTTCTTGATTCCCATCTGAATGAATAACTTGACTTCTTGATTCCAATCTGAATGAATGAGTTGACTTCTTGATTCCAATTTCAATGAATAGCCTGACTTCTTGATTCCAATCTGAATGAAAAATCTGACTTCATGATTCCAATCTGAATGAAAAACCTGACTTCTTGATTCCAATCTGAATGAATGAGTTGACTTCTTGATTCCAATTTGAATGAATAGCCTGACTTCTTGATTCCAATCTGAATGAAAAAACTGACTTCATGATTCCAATCTGAATGAAAAACCTGACTTCTTGATTCCAATCTAAACGAATAACCTGACTTCTAGATTCCCATCTGAATGAATGACTTGACTTCTTGATTCCAATCTTAATGAATAACTTGACTTCTTGATTTCAATCTGAATGAATAACTTGAGTTATTGATTCCCATCTGAATGAATAACCTGGCTACTTGATTCCAATCTTACTTTCGAGCAAAGGAACTGCGATTCATGCTATATGTGGTTCATTTGCATCAGCCATAAACTGAGGAACTGCGATTCATGCCGTATGTGGTTCATTTGCATAAGCCATAAACTGAGGAAATAAAGATGATGAGGATGAATGAGGTAATGGCAATAGATTACATGGAAATATTTTAAGCGTAGGAGCTTTCTTAATGCATACCAGTACCACACACCACGTGCCCGAAGCATTTGCCACATTGAGTAGTGAAATGCAAATGTACCGAAAGAGGTTAGTGTCGCAAGCAGAGGAGCGGCAAATTCCTTTCCTTATGAATTCCCGTATGTTTCATGTCTCATGAACGGTATGAAACAGGTAACCATGTTTTGTTGTTTCAGGTATGTGTCTGGGAAGCTGGCGCCAGGATACTCAGATCTTCTCGAAAGAGTTTCAGTATAGGAGTACACTCTGTACTCTAAAAAAAAACCGAGTAAAAAGGCTGCCTTTTTGCTACACAACTATAATCGTCATCCACCCCGCGCACTTTCCTGGCGTTATCACCGCCGTCCCGGCACTTCCCGGTCACGAACGCCGCGCGCGTTTTCGGTGTGACATAGCATTCTTGATAGGAATGTCCCGAGAGCCGTGTTTTCAAGAGAGGAAACGTGAGCAAGCCAGATGACGATTATTGTTGTGTAGCAGAAATACTCCCAAAATACTCGTCTTTTTCTTAGAGTGTAGTGATATGTCGTGGGCCTACACTCCAAGAAATGATCGAGTAAAAAGGGTGTCTTTTTGTCCCACAACAATAATCGTCATCTATCTTGCGTTCCTTTCCTTGCATTATGGCCGCGCGCCCGGCAGTTTCAGGTCACGAACGAAATGCCCGTTATCAGCGTGACACAACATTCTTGATAGGAAAGTGCCCAGCGCCGAGTTTTCAAGAAAGGAAGCGCAAGCAAGCCGGATGAAGATTACTGTTGTGGGAAAAGAAGACACCCTTTTTACTCGATCATTTTTTAGAGTGTACGCGGATTAATGTTCGCTAAGTGCCAACACTCTGAGAAAAAGTCGAGTATTTTGGGACTATTTCTGCTACACAAGAATCCTCTCACGTTTCCTCTCTTGAAAACCCGAATCTCTGCACATTCCTATCAAGAATGCTAAGTCACGCCGATAACGCGCGCGGCGTTCGTGACCGGGAAGTGCCGGGACGGCGGTGATAACGCCAGGAAAGTGCGCGGGGTAGATGGCCATTATAGTTGTGTAGCAAAAAGACACCCTTTTTACTGGATTATTTTTTAGAGTGAAGCGCCACATTTGTTACCACCGTTTCGTTGTGCTTAAAGAGCGCCGGCAGTGTAGCTGGCGCGCGCACTCCTTCCTGTAATTTCGTCGCAGGCAGTTCGCCCGTCGCTGTTTTGTGGATGGCAAAATAAAGCCATCTGTATTTGCTCGCCCGCTCTGTTGGTCTCCCGTCAGACACAAGTAGCTATTAGCGCATATGCTTTTCAAACCTCATACAAAGCCTGTTTACAACACCAAATCGTTTAACAACCAAAGGCGGCTCAGTGGATTAAATATGTTTCCACGTCTCCATTGCTTCAAGAGGCGCATTGCTACTCCAATTCTATTCAATGGACACAGCGTATTCTCCGACATACCTCGCTCAGCATTTCAATCGTGTCTCTTTAATTGGGTCCTCGTAAAGAGCGTGCGCTCGCTGTGTGAGCGTCTATATGGGCAGAATAACTGCAAATAGACATTAAGATAAAATATATATAAACAAACTTGTTTGTTTCATGAACACGTGCGAGGCGCGAACGAGTGCTAACTCTCACATTATGCTTTGCCCATGGATTGTCACTTTTCATTAAGCAAGATAACTTTGGGGACGTTAATTTTTTTGAATACGTGGGCTGAGCGTTTCTGCAGCGTGCCTTCATCATCAGCTGTCACAAATGTTGAAGGTTGTTTGGTTGATTTGAAGAAACTCTTGCTCCAACGCCGGGCCCTAGCCTTGCTGGCGGCTGCGTTCTCTCCTTTCTGGCCCAGATAATAGAGCGGACCAATGAGTCGCCGTCGGTGTAACGCAACAGTGCAATGCCCGTGCGCGGTTCGTCATGTTCACTGGCGCCACATAGAAAGAGAAACACGTGAAGTTCTGCCCCTATCGCATCCTCTGGCAGTTGTCATGGCACCCATTCGAATTACCGATGCAAGCATTGACGAAGTGAAACTCCAGGGCTATTTTGGTTCGTAGAGGGACCGAAAAGGGGCCAAAGTATTTTTTGATATTGTAATAGTGAGTTTTATGAATTGTGCTGGCTGTAACTTTAACGTTAATAGGTGATGTGTTCACAGATTCCATCGCTGTATACTATGGCACAGAATAAACGGCAATTTATGCCAATGGGTACTTCAAAACGACGACGTAATGGCATAACGAAAACTCGCGTGATTTGTCCCCAGATGAGAGAAGAATGCATAGAGAAGCACGATTTTAACAAATGGAAAAGAATAATTCGTGACCATTTCATTATTGTGTCTCAGGTCTATTTCACAATAGTGCGAATAGTACGCCTTACCGGTAGCCGGTTACCGGTGTTTCTACTTTGCATAGCGATGATAAATATAGAGCTTGGATTTTGGCGGCGGCTGATGACTTCTCTGTTCTTGAAAAGCTTAAAAACTCCTTCGATAGCTTTATTCTCCTGTAAAATTGAATTGCTCGTAGATATAGAGTATGGGATTATTGCTCGCAAGTGGTCCCAGAATCCATTCGAATTTTTATTCCAACAAGAAAAAAAAAGATGGCTATGAAAAACCCGTGGGTAACACGTAAAGTGATCCATGCCACGAGGGAGCTGAAAAGGAAGCGGAAAGCACAGACAAACAAACCTTACCCTGAAGGGAAGAGAACCACTCAAATTATAAGCCAGGAATTTTTTTTTAAAGTTAAGCTTAAAAGTTGTTGACACACGTGACACCTGCAAAGTTGTTGACAGACGTGTTTTCCAGACACACTAACTCATCTCGTTGCAGATAAACAAAACTTGCAAGGACTTTTTTTCGTCAGTATTCACCGACGATGATACATAAGCCCCGACTACAAATGGAGGCGTCTGACACGCCAGCCATAAAAATGAACAGCGATTAGTGCAGAAGGAGTATTGAACGTCCTCCTTAAAATTGACAAAAGAAAAGTGCAGGGCGTGATGCAATACCAAATGAATTTTACATAGGTACGTATTTTGGGTTTCGTTGGCGATTATTTTCCAGTCTTCAATAACCAGTGGTTGCTGTTCCGATGCTTGGAAGAACGCTAAAGTCACAATGAGTCATGCCCTCATGATGTCGTGTCTTCACGCCATGCAGGATAGTTTTGATAACGAATTGGCAAGGCTATATTCAGCATCTTCCCGAGCTCGGTCACAGTGGCTGTCTCAAAAACCCTCCTTCAGAAGATGAAGGGCATTAAAATGAAAACGCATAGCGCCGTTGAAAAAGGAGGCAAGCCCGCAGTGGTTCCGTACAGGCCACCAACTTTCGCAAAACCTCAGCAACACAATATACTACAAGCGCGAGGACACACGGAACATGGAAGAGTGATACCTCTCTTTCACTTTTCCAAAATGAGATGCAGCTCTTTATTATGCGAGTTTGAACACTTTTTGCCGATATTGAAGCACGCGTGCGCTAATATTTGTAATCTGGTGGCTTGTTCTTTCAAATAAACAGTTGAAGTTTAGCACTTGACCTTTCTGCTCCCTCCTACGTCTTGTGTAGAATCCTTCTTTTCTAAGTTTGCGCTATTATGTCCCCATTTGATGTTAACCAACTCGCCTAACAACGCCTTACTCAAATCTTACAGAACACTGCAGGAACAAGAACTAACGTATGAACCGAACGGTACTCCATTGTAGTATGTCCCGAGCCTGCATGACGGATTTGCCGCAGTAGTAAGGCGCTAGCGAGTAGCGCCATCGCGGCTGCACAGGACCGAATGTTTAACTTGGTGATGGTTTGCAAACATATTACGCCGCCGTCATTACCTGCGCTGTCAGGAACACGCAGTTGCTTCTTCAACGGAACACAAGTATTTAACATCCCATTCAGTATCGCTTGTGTCACAGCCATGCTCAGACTCTAACCATGCGCAATTCACTGCATTTTGATGTTGCAGGTTCGACCAGCACGATCGAAACATGAATATCTAAATGGATAGACACGTGTGCTTTTCGCAATGCCGAATTCTTTGACGTTGCAAAACTTCGTTGGACAATAATGCCTTTCGGAAGGTACCGGTGAAAAGTGCGGAGAGCTGGGCTTGTTGGTTGTACATGATTATAAAAACAGCGCGGTAGACCACAGGACACACAGAGAGGGAACGTACACAGCGCTGTGTACGTTTCCTTTCTGTGTGTCCTGTGGTTTAGCGTGCTGTTTTAGATGTGAAGCATCTTATGGCGAAGCTTAATCCGGTGGTGGTGGTGGTGGTGGTGTGCCGCGTGCTCACCCTTACTGCGCATGCGCAAACAGTTAAAAAAAATAAAAATAAAAAAACCTCCTCTCCCCCCTCTCTCTCCTCTAAGGCATCCCTCCCCGCGGCAACCACATTCTCACTGCGCATGCGCCTCCCTTCCTCTCTCCCCTCTTACACTCCCCCCCTCTCTCCATCCCTGCCTGCGGCGTCTAACTCCCCCCTGCGCATGCGCGTCCCCCTCTCTCTCTCTTCTCCTAGCTCCCCCCTCTCTCCTCTACGCATCCCTGCCCACGACGTTCACACTCCCACTGCGCATGCGTGTCACCCCCCTCTCTCTCCTCTCCTAAGCTCCCCCCCTCTCTCGCCTCGCGACGCCGACGCAGGCAGCGCCTGCTAGCGAGTTTCTTGGTTGAAAAAACCGACTGCTCGCGCTGCACAACCGTTCACTGGCCATCCCGTATATATGGCAATGGATCTTGACCTCCAAGGTGGTGCCAGGTGGGAGATTTCTCCTGTGCGTTGTTGAACAATAAAAATTCGCAGCGTGCGCGTTAACTAAAAGCGGAGTGCGGGTCTCTGTGTCCAGTCGGAGTCTTCTGTCTCTCATTGCCCATTAGCAGCGATTGGCATGTTCCAGTAGGAGACACTGCTCCATCACTGCCTGCTTTGCGCCTCCCCAGTTCTCTCTCCTGCGCAACGCTGCGATGAGCGCCAGCGTCAACGCCGCCGCCAGTGTAAGCGTTAGCGCCCGCTGCTTCACATCTACACATGGTTCCCTTTAGCGGGAGATGGTGTAATTTTTTTATAATCATGTACCAGTGAAGTAAAGGAGAAGTTAGCCGAGAGGCTTGCATTGCGGCCGTCACTGCACGTTTCACCGCTCTAACCATTTCGTTTCGCTCTTCGAGCTCGAGCGTGTTGGCGGTACGCCGCTTCCATAATATGCACAATAATTGCGCTAGATCGAATGCACAAGAAAAGCTATGCTTTTATTTTGATCTCGCTGAAGGATATTGACAATAAATGGAATCAAGGTTACTTACGAGCGTGAAGAAAACATTAACGCGCCAGGGGACGCGACGTGTAACTCGCTCCTCGTGAGTTAGCAGCTGACCATTCATCGTCGCTGCCACTCTCGGTGCTTTCACAGCTTTCTACGTCCAGTGAAAAATATTTGTTGTCGAGATGGTTTCTTTCAACATCACCGATGAAAGCAATCTGAAGAAGTTGCTCCACCGAACGACTGCGACCATTCCGCGTGCCCACGTTATTTGGGCGCGCAGAACATTTTGCTCTCAATTGGGTTATCAGAAAAAACCGCTCGCAGTATGCTGTCACCTATCAACAAACGTACAAAAAGAAGCGGCGCAGCAAAAGTGAGAACGTTTGGGCGTGTTGGTTGTTCATAATTCTTCATAAACCATAGCGCCAATAAGAACACGGGACAAGAAAGAGACCAGGACAAGCGCTCACTATCAACTGAAGTTTTATTGCAGAATCTGAGCATATTAATCACCCTTTGAAGCTGCGATAAAGAAAAAAGAAAAAAAAATGAAACAGACGAAAAAAGAAAAGCAGAATGAAATGGACACGTGTCTATGCCAATAATTCATGCTCTTTAACAGATAACAGGGTAGACGGGATACTGACACATCTGTAACCTGCCCTCGCTATCTCTGCCGCCTCTACGATCTCTCTAGTCGTTTTTTTCCCCGGTGCCGATACAGTACGACCGTCTGATTGAACAGCGCTGGCCAATTTGAGAGTAGAATATTATGAGATTCGTGCACTACAAAAAGAACGGAAGATCCCAGTTGAAAATCCCACCAGAGTGTGTTTGGTGGGTTCTGGTGTGTTTTGGTGTTAACACCAGAAAACACTGGTGTGTTCTGGTGGACACACCAGCCTGGTAGGATGTGTTCTGGTGGGATGTGTTCTGGTGGGAACGCCAGCCTTTTGTGATGTGTTCTGGTGGGAACACCAGCCTGGTGGGATGTATTCTGGTGGACACACCAGCCTGGTGTGATTTTTTCTCGTGGATACCAGCCTGGTGTATCCACGAGTGTTGAGTCAAAACCACACCGGGTTGGTACGTTAGTAGACTTTTAGTAAAAATAAAATGGAGCTCACAGGCTGCTCAAGAAGTATATTTTGTGTTTGGGGCTTACCGTAGGCGCGAGCACAGAGGCGGCGGCGCCCCCCCCCCCCCCTAGTCACCTAAGAGGGGGGGTGCAATGTCAGCCGAATACTTTGACACAATAGGGAGGGGGGACACTACGACGAACCTACACCCCCCTGAAGGGGAACCCTGCGCACGCCTATGGGGCTTACAATTGGACTCAGAATTTTCTTCAACCGAATGCACTCCGACTCAGACTCCCTAAAATTTTCCTCAACCAGACTCACTCACGAAAATATTACTTAGCCGGACTCATTCAGACTCGTGGCTGGATCCGAATCTCAGCGAGTCGACTCATGACTACGTTAACTTATAATTAGCTTTTCCGACCTGGGTGTCAATGCTATTGTTTTCTTGGCATGTGTTAACGCTCTCCACACACTGGAGCCAGGAAGCATGCATAACATATTTTACTTTGGTTTTAAAGATTTTGTCGACCAGCATCTGCAAGACAAACCCACCGTAATAGACCTTATCATGACGAGATAGCACCGCTCGCTGGATTTGCAAGGGCTGCGTCTGAGATGCAACCAAAATTGCTGTTGGAGCCGCTACATGTCAATTCACCTTTCATTGTATACGTGCAACACGTACAAGCAACAGCAACCTACAGAGTGCTGCAAGAACATCAAGTGTTACTATCCCCTCGTGACTTAGACCTGCGTCACACTGTTCACACGTCACTATGATAACACCTCCTCGATATCGAAACCCAAATTGTTTTTTAAGGAAGCGGTATTAAAAGTACATGAAAGGCGCTCGGAACAACTATACATTTTTTAGTGTTCGTGACACCAGAACTTTTATTAAGAGCAACAATACGAAAACTGCTAAAATTTGTGTCACTACTCCTTTAAGGCTATCTAACATAATAGGTGCCCTCCACTGCCCCTTTTGATATCGTACCTTCAGATATCAGTTATTAGTGGTTGCAATCCAGTAAGCACATTTTTATTGAAAGACAACTCACACGAGATCATGGGCATCGGCAGGGGGTCAGAAAGGGGCACTTGCCCCCCCTCAAACCACTCAAGCACTTCCCCACACCCAAGCTATCCCAGTGCTCTCCCCCTCTGCCAGTCACGATGCAACAATGGTTTGCACCCCCAAGAGAAAATTATGCCGACGACCATGCACGAGATACTTTTATCAATAACTTCCCGTGAAAGAGATTGCGCGCTGAGATGAAGGCAACCCACCTCCATAACTCATGCCTCTGATCAATAAGTATTTAGCTAGGAGTATGAACTCTCATGCATTGAAGTATGCCAGTAGACACAGGTATAAACACGAGCCGACATAAGGCTGATAGTAATGAAGTTGAGTAGATAGGACCATAAGTTGGCAAAAAAATGGAGCTCACGCAGGCTCACTCAAGAAATTTATTTTGCGCTTATGGCTCACTCGAACTCAGACTCACCAAAATTTTTCTCAACCGCACTCACTCGGACTAAATCTTGCCAAAATATTACTCTCCTGAACGCACTCCACCTCAGACTTGCTGCTTCATCTGAATATGAGCGAGTCGACTAATAAGTGAGTTTGCTGACCTAATGTATATCGCTCTCTGGTATGCTGTATTCTCTTGGACAAACCACATCCTCATGTGGCACCACACAGCTAGTCTGGCCAGGTGCTTTCCAGAGCATTAAAGAACACGAGACAGCCCTACAATTTACTGTGAACACAAAATCTGTACACATTGTGGAACTGATGACAAACAAAAGGCTCAGAAACTGAAGCCAAACAGCAGTGTGTATACTTTATTTCAGAATACATCTTTAATTACCCCAACACAAAGCTTTTGTACTACAATTGATATGTACAGGATACTATATAAACTGTCGTAGGCAAATGTTCATGCTTGATCATAGCAACGAAATAATCGAAAAGTTCAACAGAACGTTGTGCAAATTAGGTACTTGAATATAAAAGCACCCAAATTCTGCATTGTAGTGTATTGTTGCATTGCCCTCACATAGGAATAAATATTGAAAATTGAATTTGAAACAGTCATTAATACCAAGATGGTGTGCATGTTTGCTGCACGGCAAACACATATCCGTATATTTGCGAGAGGGGCAAATTGACGTGGCATCCTAGGTCCAATGACAGCAATGGATATGGCGTTGAACAGTGCAGCACATTGCACAATGTGAAGAGCCACACAATCATTGTGAAAATGCATGAAAGTTTGTTCTCTTTTCTACGTGAAGACATGACTGTCCCATGAGTACAAGCTTCTATTGACTGCAGTGCCAACAGGTGCTGCAGATTGCAAATCAAGCAACTTTATATTTGGGGCTTCAAGGGCTCACCAAGACTTTAAAAAGAGCATAGATGATATGGCTTAGAGTTGGGGAAATATGCATTAAAAGGTAATGATTGCAAAAATTTTCAGTTGTCGTTTTTTTTAGCGTCAAATGAAAGGCCAAGCCCTCAAGAGCCTATAAGGTGCGCTAGTAAGCATGAGTGCACCCTGAAAAATGAAGTACACGTTAGTATTAGTTCCTACTGAACCCTGACGCCACGACATGATACAAGCTTCTCATAACATCCTCGCCCAAGCTCATGATATTGTGACGTTTCCACGGTTGGGCTCTGTTGGTGACGCACAAGCAGCCATTTTGTCTGTTTTGGTCCCTGACACCATCAACACTGCTGATACTGGTGCGTGAGGCAACCAGAACTTGTGGCCTGACACCACACTAGGGTCAATGTCACAAGGTAAACCAAGCTAAAGTTAACTTTAAATGTTTCCCGGAGTTTCACACTAGCTCATAGTCATCTCCACATCAAAAGAAATTTGCATAACAAAGCAACGCCAGTCTTGAAAATTGGTGTTGGTACTTCTTTCAATGGATGCAAAAACATCGTTTCCAAATATTGCATTACGCAGCTTCAGCAAGCCATCCATTTGTATCCATTGCAGTCCAGTCATTACAACAAAATCAAGAACTAGCACATAACTTGCAATCTGCTCACAGAGAGGCCAGGAGGCATTGTGGCTCCATTTCTTGCCATACAATCAAAGATCAGCATCAGGGTTGATGACTCGAGCATCTTCAGGAGCCTCTTGACTACTTTCCAAACTACCATGGACTTTGCTGACTGTTCCAGAAAATTCATCCTTGTGCATTTGGTTCATCTTCGAGCCCAACAATGTCCTCAGCAAGCTCATTTGAACTTGCCTGCATAGAAAAAAAAGAGAAACAAAACAGCAGTGAGACGGTATTCAGAAGTTATTCATTAACGTTAAATCATAAAGTGTAAGAGGCACAAAAGCAAATTTGTAGACAAAGCAACAAGCGACATGACTGAGTTAGCTTTCGCCTAGAAGTTGGAACCCACGAAAGCGGCAGCTGTCCAATGTTGCCAGTATGAAGGCAGGAGTACACAATGAAGCTGGCATGACACGTGCTCTAACAAGTTAACCATATTTGTTTTTCTTTTTTGGCTGTTGGCTTCTTCAACGTGACAACCAGTAGTACGTTATATAATGTACATACTATTTCAACTTTGTGCTACTGAGTGGTCTCTCATAGCAATTCTGGCTAACGAGCAATGTATTCTAGACTTCTGCAACTGAGCAATCTAGCAAGAGAAACGAGTGATCTGGTCATGCGAAACTCCAGTTCGTTGCGTGTCCGTTTTGAATGCAAAATAGCTCTAATGATATTTGGGCTTCAAGCACTCGCAGCATGACAGCTAGCAGATGTGAAATTGACAGTGATTACAGCAAAGTGATGCGAGGACAAAGAGATCACAGATGCTGTAATACCGAACAAGTCATGAGAACAAACCATTCATGGTTCTGGCAAGAAAAGCGTATTAATAAATCTTATCTACACCAATTTACTCTGACTATCATCGTCCTTTTGACAGCTGGTCAGGAATTGTGAATAGCAAGCAATACCAAATGAAAGGGTTAACATCACAGCACAGCTCATTTATTATTCCTTGAAAGGATTTTTTACTGGGATAGTTTTTCACACGTGAAAAGTACACAGTAGCTTAAACGGAAATAATACAGGCCAGGAATCATTGTTCCCGTCTCAGCTTGCACTACTCAGCATTACTACATTCCTTTTCATTAAATCAGGGACATTTGCTCAATGTAGGTGCAATTCTGTTTCAGAAGCCTCTGCATAGCACTAATGTGTAAATGTTTGTATGAACACAGCCAGTCACACATTTTCTTTGTTGAAATGTGTCCCTCATTGCAAGTGCATGGAACACTCCTCGCGCACCTGGTGTCTTAGATTTGCTACTAATAAATGATACCCGAGCCAAATGGGCACTTTTGAAAGGCCATCCAGTCGATGACCACCGAAACATTAAAATTACCTCTATGAACACCGTGTAATTGCCTGTCAGGTGGTTGCATTTGCGTGTCAGGTACTTATTACTTCATTCTTCGTCGGCTGAAAGGAAGGAAAAATAGGGTACAAAAATAGGAACAAAATCCGGCTGTTTAAATCTTCATATTATAAGCAAGCCAAGTGGAAACAAAAATGTCCTAGATGTGGCAACACTTGTGCGAGTTAGCAGACGACGAAAAAAAAAGCAAAAGAACTTCCTCGCAAGCCCACTTGGACAAGAGTTGAAGAGAACGGGTGGCAGTGTGGTACTGCGCAGGCATTAAATCCTAGATATCGCCCCTCATGTATTAACCGCCAGTTTCGTGCCCAAAATCCCGTAGTAAGAGCCGAAATTCAAGGGCAGGCAAGTACTTCCTCCCTCTCGCCCCTCCCTCGCGGGATGCCTACTGACAGCCCCCCCCCCCCCCCCCCCCGAAAAAGAAATGAATGCACACTACCCACACACTTCCTCTCTTTAACATACAGGCACCGACCCCGTGTTCTTTCACCGCCCCCGTCCCCCCTTGACGCAGCGCCGTGCTCCCTATTGGGCTGCAGAGTTAAGCGTTATTGCCATAATTAACACTACTACTACTCACCTCTCCCTCCCGCATTTGTCGGATCGAAATTCTGGACAAAACGCTCGCACCGCGCGCCCAGCTGATACATAGATGTGAAACAGCTGACTGCATCGCCCCGAGGAGGAAAGCTGTCATTTACGACGAAAGAAGCTGTTGCCTCACATGAGCGCGAACGTAACGGCTCCGTGTGCGAATTGACGTTTGATAATGCCGGGCGCCGAGAGTCATTTTAAAATAGAACTTACCTGAGAAGCATCTAGAGTAGCAGACAATTCTTTTTCTGGCTCCACACAGTCTGTAGAGGAACTTTAACGTTGAGTCGGTTCCAAATAGAACCGATAACGCCAGACGTGGCGGAACCGAACACCTCGACGGGCGCGGGCCCGGGGTCGTCACTTTTGTACTGACAAAAGTACGATACACACACCATGCGATATACAATATCATACAAATACAGTTGTTAATCGCTCCGTTGGCGGTCTGCTCCGGTGGCGCAGTTGGTTAAATCGCTGCACGGTACCTGGGGGCGGTTCTCGACGTCGCGAGTTCGATTCCCGCCGTTTCTTTTTTTTTCCAGTACTTTTTTTTTACATTGTGTGACTACTAACCGGACTGCTTCGAAGGAACCGCTATTTTTTTTAGACAACAATTAAGCAGAAGGCTGAAGCCGCTGAAGCTGTACTCGAATGACCCGAAACATCGTTGCATTACATCGTACAGGAATGAGGCACCGGCGTGGTATTTCCGACTATTGATTTATTACGTGGAGAACGCGCCAGAGCCATAAGCCCCGGAAAAAATAGTGACAATCGTTAGCCCTCCGTTGATAAAATAGCTAGCTTTGGTGTCGTTCGAAACCGGAACTGATTGTATAAAAGCTGTGACAATATAATAAATTATTAGCAGCGCTTTCATGTTTGTCACTACTTGATTTATGATTTAGAGCTCAAGAACTTTCAACTGAAACAACAAAGTTAATCAGTCAAGAAAATGTAATGTCAGTACACAGCCAGCATACACTTAGCGGTAAAAGACTCATTTTTACGGCTCTGTTAGCAACACTTACGTTGTTTTTTTTCTTCTCTTGGCGGATCTTGTGTGCGTGAACGATCGCGCGCTTGTCAGCTGTTACTGAGATGCCGTTCTTCGTCTACGTGAGATACCAATTTCACAAGATCGAGAAGGTTAGAGGTGCAGAGAGCGTGTGGTTATGGTGGCCACCTTAGTGCGGCGGTTTAGCCGCAAGGACGTTGACGACTTCACCCCTGGGGATGTCTACAGTGCTTCCTGGGAGCAACAAAGAGAAGACCAAAGGCGGCTACTACGACACCGCACTTCTGCATATGAGAGGTGAAGTAAAATTCTTCATTACGTGGGCCGCGTATTCTGTGCGCATGTTTAAAATCTCTTCTCTGGCTAGCGTAGTACAAGAAGAGATTTGTTTCCCCCCCCCCCCCCCCCATTGTACTTGCGACGTGCTGAACCACGCCGTGTTTAACCAACTATGTCATGCCCCAGCGCTGGCCGACCGCTTGCTGCATGCAACCTGCTTAATATTCAACCATATGTGCTTACGCCGAGCTGCCGTCTCCGCTATAGAGTGCATCAGTGGATGCTATAATTTGCGCTGTGTGCAGATCCGTGAACCATGATTCGCAAAGATTTTATTAATCCACGGGGTGAATCTGTGATAGTATATAGATGAATTGTCGAATACCGCAGTTCTTGGTCACTTGTCATGTTCGAAATGGATTGATCACGACAGGTGCGAGTGACTTATGTTCTCTAATGCGCTGCACCATAGTGCTCATGCTTTAGGAAGAGTTGAAAACAAGCGTGCGACAACGAAGCTTACCAGCTTAAAGATTTCTTTAGCGAAATATTTGTCACCATTGCATTACACTTATCTTTATTAACCAAAGGACTTGCTGTTGAATTCGTGTATTCAGCATGTTGTTGGTTGTATTGCTGTGAGGCCTTGCTCAGTGTTACAAGGCTGGGCTTCTGTGCTGTAATCTTTCCCACATGCTTTTATGCAGATATGTGCTAATCATCATAATTACTTTTTGATAAGGGCGGCCCTTAATTGTAATTTTCCTCTACTGGTAGTTGGAACGATAAGTGTACAAACAAAATTGTTAACTTTTCTTTCACAATTGTGATAAAGTGCACGATTCCCATTGCATGTTTACATAGTTTTGTGTGACTGCATTGTCTTGCGTAATCAGCTGATCTGTTTATCAGTTGTGACAACATGTCACTTTTATTCACAGCCCAAAGAAGAAATGCGCCAACATGTCAACACATACGAAACAAAAAAAGTGACCCCGACCAGTCCAAACAAACATTTATGATGATTTAGCTTCCGGCGTGGAAGCCTTGCTCACAATTAATACATCAGCAAAAGTGTTTCATTTAAATGGGCTTGAGTAATAGCTGTCTAGATTGGGTTTAGACGTCTTTCGTTATGATTAAGGGCTGGTTCACACCGGTGACCGGTCGCGTGACCAAGTTAGTCGCTTTGCAACTGGTCGCAAAGCGACTGCTTTGGCTCGGCCGAGCACTCCGTGGTGGCGATGGTAGCACAGAGGAACGCACTCGTTTGTATCTGACGGCAGTGGGCCAGCGCAATAAAAAAAAAGCAATGAGCCCGGATGTAAACAAATGCTGACGTCACTTCTAGGCTTCGCTGATTGATTCTAGCCGTCCTGCGACTTAAAAATCGCGCAGCGAGCGACTGAGTCAAAGCAGTCGTTTTGCGACCAAAGCGACTGTTTGGGACCAGTCGCAAAGCGGCTAATTTGGTCGCGTGACTGGTCGCCGGTGTGAACCAGCCCTTACTGTGTTACAAGTGGTCTGTTTGATAAGCAATTCCAAATGTTGCTGAGACGCTGTCATTTTTTCGGTTGCGATGATTGTTGCGTTGTCTGAATCAATATTGCAGTCATTCATGGCGGCATGTTCAGCTAAAGTGTTGTTGCTGACGCTCTTATTTTCTATGCCATGCGCAAGCTGTTGCAGACGTTTCTTGTAGTTTCCTGACTGACCGGTGTAAACACCCTTGCACTCTGCGCAAGGTATCTTGTAAACTACACTGAGGAAACCCTCCTTCGGCAGGCAGTCCTTCACTCTCATAACTTGATGGCACACCTTTTTGGGTAGACTGTGTGCCACGTGTATGTCATACTCACGTAGGACACGTGCCATACATTAGCTTGTTTCAGGAATAGACTGTACAGGGGCTCTCTTCGTAGAAGCAGGGGGGGGATGGCGGGAAGGAGGTGCGTCAAGGTGTCCCCGTCACAACATCTGAATTTCACCTCTGTGCACTGCGCCGCCCACGACAGGGCTGTTGACAGCATGCTACTGCAGTGTGCCAAAAAATTGCTCAAAGACACAGGATGTGAACACGGCAAAGACATGGGACGACTTCTCTAACTGCGGATACCCTAAGCACTTTATCAGCTGTAGAGGTTTAACTGTGCTAAGACAAGGACACCAGAGAAAGAAAAATACAGCACGTGCCTTGTCCTAGTCTTAGCACAGTTAAACCATCATGAAATGAAGGTCAAACAACTAGCCCAACTTGGTTCTCTTCTACTTTATCAGCACAATGGAATGCTAACTGTTATGATGGGGAACATTGACATGCCTGCTTCTCGCCTCTATGCAGCGAGTCCATGTACCGTATATTAGAACAAGCGAATGTTTGGCACGTGTCCTGTGTGATGTGCATGTGGCACACATTCCATCCAAAAAGATGTGCCATCAACCTGTGAGAGCGAAGGATCGCCTGCCCAGGGAGCGCTTCCCCGGTTTGTTTACCAGATACCTTGCGCAGACTGCAAGGGTGTTTATATATGGGAGTCAGGAAACTACAAGAAGTGTCTGCTGCGGCATGCCCGTGATGTAAAGATTGAGTCTGTATCTCGACAACATTTTAGCAGAACACGCCATCATGAAGAACAAGATTGATCGAGACAACGCAAGAATAATTGAAACAGAAAAAAAATAACAGCATCTCGGCTACATCTGGGATCACTTATCATACTGACTCCTTGTAACACAGTTAATCTTAAAAAAATCTAAAACTGATCTGTGCTTAGTCTTTGAAGCAATTACTCAAGCCCATTTAAACAAGCCACTTCTGGTGATGCATTCATTGTGAGCAAGACTCCCATTCTGGAAGCCGAAATGTGACACGTGTGTTTCGACTGGTCAGCGTCTCTCTTGTTTCAAATGTACCGTGCTGACCGAATGGGATTATGGCATGCTGCCAACCTCCATGTCAACGCAGAGTGCATGCGCTATGGGAAATCAAGAAAAAGGAGTGAACAAATTGCAACAAAAATTGAGGTAATTTTTAAAGTGGCATGGTTGAGGTCTCCACCGAAAAGCAAACCCTGGCTTGGGAACAAGAGGGCTATTCAAATGCAGCCCAATTATGCTATGGCGTCCTAGACTTTAAGGTGAAGCTCAAGTGTCTTTCTTAGTGTTTTAAAACGTTGGTAGTGTCGGATGGTTAGCAGATATGGATAAGAAAAGCCTAATAAATTGCTTAGGTTGGTCTGTAAAAACTGTGTGAGAGCTGAGCTACGCCATTTTCTGAATAGCCATGCAGGCCGCTTGCCACTCTATTGAAAAGGAGCCTGCAGAGGAGGCGCTTCTGGATGACGTGGCCTGTTTGAGCCTTTCATTGTGGGGTGAACAGTTATCACCATCACTTGAGGCTTCACCATGGAGATTGGAGGTGTGTAGTATTTGATGACCATTTGTATATTGTGCACCAGTGGTAGCGTAGGTAGGTTGCTTTCTTTCTGGCTTCCTTTTGTGTCATATTATATGTGAATTCTCTTCTTTGTTGCTGAACGATAGAAGGGGAATTTTAAGGGCCCATTTTTTGTTTGCTTTGTTAGACACAACCATTAATGAGAACCTACATACAATCAAGCCACGAAAAGTGTAGGGGAGGTTTTTCCTAGTAATTATGACATACATGTGAAAAAATTAAAGTGGACAAAAAGAACCTGCAACCTTCTAATAATGCGAATGATGCTCTAGCAATTGAGCTATGGTTGCAGTCGTCCCACCGTCCACTTCATGGGGTATATCTGTGCATTAAAACCAGGGAATGCTAGCACTGGTCGTAGCCGTGATGGCAAATGCGGAACATCCCCCCCCCCCCTTTTTTTTTGCCTGATGGCGTCGCATAGCACGTAATCTGTATAGACAAGTTTCTAGACAAGTTGTTGCAATTAAGCAGACTATTCAATAGCCACTTACCACAGAACCGCCTAGGCCTTGTGTGGTTGTAACCTTGATTGTGACTTATTCTGCGCTGCTTACGATTCGCAGTATATCACGCATAGATGTACGATATACTGTATACATAATATACTTTCACAGATGTGCTCTGAAAGAGCGGCATGATAGCAGTGTGCAAGTTCTCTGTCACGTGGCTTTGTTTTCTTCTCACATTTCATGGCATGTATTTTTTTTTTTGCTGTTCACTAAAATGGATCTGCGAAGTATTATCCAGGAAGTAAATCATTTAATGGTTTCTTAAAGTTCTCTACAACTCCGGAATCATGCTTTATCTCCAGGCAATAATTAGGACTTTGAGTAGCTAAGCATAATTTATGAGTGCCTTTCATTTTTAAAGTTTTGACTAAAGTTACGCGTGTGATGAGGTTTATATAGGCTATAAGGTCGTAATGAATAGGGACCGCATGATAAAGCGGCATTCACGGTGTCAACGAGGCAGTCTCTCCTACATTGCGTTCTTTTGGACAAGACGACGTAGGAAAAGAGGTGAGTGGCACCCACGCAAAGGAGCCTTAACCAGCAGTGTTTGTTGTTTAAAGGATGCTCTTATCGTCTCGTGCTTCAAGTTTGTCGCCAAGTGACATGTTACAAAAGCTACTATTTGCAAGTTGTGTTTTACGCAATAACGGCAAAAGAACACGGTTGCTTACCACGCCTGTTTGCATTTGTTGTGACTCGTGAGCCTTCATTATGTCAGTGTAAATCACTTATTGTGGAGGTTTTGCAAGCTCTTACTGCGATTCTGTTTCCTCAGCCTAATGTCACGTTCTGCTTTGCAGGTACTATTTCTCATGGCTCCTCACTTTCAACAGGAGCGACACCATAGCAAGTCACAAGTCTGATGCTTCCAGCCGGCACCAGTTTCTGATTTATTCATAATCATAAGGAATAAATATGAAAACATGATGCCGCTGTCTGCAGTCTACTTTGCACATCATGTCGATAGGACTCCTGTCTACTCATGTTCAGCATTATTACCAGCCTTATATCCGCTTACATTTGCAGGGAAGTCTATTCAGGTACACCTCCAGCAATAGCGTTCGTGCGCCACCTCAAAATTTATTGACCGGAATTGTGATTTGGAGTGTGAGTGGTGCCATGACTTTTCCCCACAAACTGTTCCACGGGAAGCTATTGATAAATATATTACGTGTGAGTCGTCTATTTGATAAAAAAGGCATAACTAAGTAGAAACCACTGAGAAGTAGTATTTGAAGGCACAAGTTCAAATGGCGTATCGTATTGCATCTATTATATGAGATATTGGTGTTAAATAGCATTGACACCGTGATTGAAACAGCTAATTTTACGCTAACGGACTCATGAGTCAACTCCCTCAGGCTCAGACTCGGGTCAAGCCGTGAGTATGAGTGTAAGTGAGGCGCGCTGAGTAAATATTTTCGCGAGTCTCAGTCCGAGTGAGTCCGGTTCGTATTTGTGTCATCTCGTCTCCGTCCAGTTCCAGTATTGTTTCTTCATTCAGGTTCAGAAATTTATTCGTGAGTCTGACTCCAAACGAGTCCGGTTGAGAAAAATATTGGCGACTCTTGTGTCCGAGTGGGCTGTCAGAGCAAAACAAAATGCTTGAGTGAGTCTGAGTGAGCTCCATTTTTTTTTGCTCACCTATGACGACGTGACACTACGCACATCACAGACAAACATTTTGGTTGGCTATACTCATACAACCGGGTAAATTAGGAATGTTTAAGCTGCTTAATTGGAAGTCACAGACCGTCCTTTCGCGCTTTCTATATCGCTCTGCTGGAAAAGGTGTACTGTTTAGATGAGTTTTATTAAAATAATGCTAAAACTGAACTAACCTTTTTCCTCAGCAGTCGCTGGGCACAACAGCAATTATTATTGGAGTTGCTCAAAATGAATACTTCACTATTTCCAACAGTAGCCGCGCAAAAGTAGACCATCGGTCAATTAAGTAGCTTAAAATAGCTGTAGAGTCACTTGACGCTTCAGTGTGTGTCATTTGACCCACGTAGGAGTGTCACCGGCAAAGTCATCTGACTCCCTCAGAAGTGGTAGTGTGATCCTTCGCATAGGAGTCCTTTCACTCTTCCTAAGAGGGCCCCGGGACTCTCCTAGAGCGCCCCAACTCTTGCTCACCAAGAGAGTCACCGTTCCTCTTTAAGAGAGCCGTATACGTGGGAAGTGAGAACTCTCCGAAAACAGTCACACATACTCTTTTTTTTCTTCTTTCTTAGAGTGTACATTGCTGAAACGGGCAACATTGGACAGCCACTGAGGCAGAATCAGAATGACGTCTATACGAAACGGACAGTTTTGAATAGCGTCACCGAGCACGGAGAAGCAACGGGCCACAAGGTCGACTGGGGAAACGCAGGGATTATCGGCCAAGAAAGGAATTTGAAATCGCGGCTTTATCTGGATTGGTTCAAGGTAGAAAAAACACTAATGATAACTAGCAAAGAATCAAGCTAATAAAAGTATAGGGGACGTTATTTGTAGAATTTGTGATATCAATGAGAAAAAATTGAAGTGAACGGAAAGGCAACTTGCCGCCGGCAAGTACCGAACCTGCAAGCTACGAATAACGCGTCCGATGCTCTACCCGTTGAGCTCCCGTCTTCTCTATCCGGTCCCGTCCCTTCAAGTTGCCCTTTTCTTTCTTTCATTCATTGGAATTATTGTTCATCTGCGAGCTCACGAAATGATTGCGTACGACAGCAGGCAGGAAAAGAGTGTTCGCACTACTAGGTTTAATTGCACATGTATACCCGGAGTTCTTACGCGGTACCTTGGGAATGTTTTTGTCGCTGTTCTCTAACTCTAGCTACTCAGACTTCATTCATTCATTCATTCATTCATTCATTCATTCATTCATTCATTCATTCATTCATTCATTCATTCATTCATTCATTCATTCATTGTTTATTCAGACAAAACAAAAAAAAAAGATTGCCTAGGTTGAAGGGACTAAAGGCAGATTTCCTCTGCCTTTAGTCCCGTCGTGTTCTTGCGTGTGTCCGCGGGAGTATTTAAGGAATTTATTTACTCCGCCGGGCGGTTTTTCAGTGAGATAGTTGGGGAGTTTTTTTCAAATTTTTTCCTTCACTATCGGTTTTAAAACGTGAAATATTTCTTAGTGAACTCCAGGTGCTTTGAGCGTTTCTTTCTACGTATCCATCTATTTATCTATCTAGTGCCTACGTGTGGGTGCTCTCGTGATCGCATCTTTAACTTGGGGTAGACCAAAACAGGTATATCAGTGAGGGTAAGAGTGTTTCAGGCATATGTCTCGCTGGTCATGAAATGAATAACGTGCAAATCCCGTCGCATACGTCGTCAAACCCTTTCCTGCAGGTGCGTGTCGCACATACCCGTATACCACGGGCCGCGGTATGCCATCATGCGACACAGCTGGTGATTGACAGTTTATCACTACTCAGGAACAGCGAAAACATACATTGGTCGTTTAAATGCGAGAGCGTTAATACAAACTAATAGTGGCGGCGATTCTACCACAGAGCCACTCCAGTTCTCGAAACTGGTTTGGAAAAGCACACTATGCAGGAGTAATATTGATGAAACGTCAATTGTAGTTTCACTGATGGCTGTCAAATTTGATAAACATTACATAAGCACTCCTATGATACAGCTGTCACTTCGGCTTAACATTAGTTGCATGCTTAAACGCCATCCACTAAAGTTGGTCTGTGTAGCACATGTCAGGATTATCATCCTTGCAAGCACAAGCGCTACCAATCAGCCTACCGTTTCTGGTGTCGGTAATACCCATGTTTCTGTTGTCATCGTTCCGCAACTGTAATGACCTGGTTATGTAAAATGTAGACCACTGTTCAACATGTATGTGAGTGCGTAGAACATTTGCGCATGTATTTAGCGTCATTTCGTAACGTTTCGCTGAATAAAAAAATTACACCCCAGCCACTTTCTCCCCGCATGCTTCGCATAACATCGATTCCCATGGTATACGGGATCTGCCGAAAAGTTTTTACGCTGTGCTGATCGTCTTAAACGTCGGCTACATCGAGGCAGTCTGATGCATGCACTGCGAGGTAAAAGTTTTTTTTTAATTCAAAGCATTTGCTAGTGAACCAAGAGCAGTTTGAGTGTTTCTATCTATCTATCTATCTATCTATCTATCTATCTATCTATCTATCTATCTATCTATCTATCTATCTATCTATCTATCTATCTATCTATCTATCTATCTATCTATCTATCTATCTATCTATGTCCGGCCGCGGTGGTATAGCGGTAAGGGTGCTCGGCTGCTGACCCGAAGGTCGCGGGTTCGATCCCGGCCGCGGCGGTCGCATTTCGATGGAGGCGAAATGGTAGAGGCCCGTGTACTGTGCCATGTCAGTGCACGTTAAAGAACACCAGATGGTCGAAATTTCCGGAGCCCTCAACTACGGCGTCTCTCATATAATCATATCGTGGTTTTGGGACGTTAAACCCCAGATATTATTATACTATCTATCTATCTATCTATCTATCTATCTATCTATCTATCTATCTATCTATCTATCTATCTATCTATCTATCTATCTATCTATCTATCTATCTATCTATCTATCTATCTATCTATCTATCTATCTATCTATCTATCTATCTACCAACCTACGCGTGGGTGCTCTCGTGGTCGCCTCCTCGACTTGGATTAAAACAAAATTGGTATTGGGGATAACGGGGTACTACAAGTATGGCTGTGAGGTCATCACACGAATAACTTTAAAATTGTGTAGCGTACGTTTTGAAACCATTTCCTCCAAACACGTGCGGCACATACCCGTAGACTACGGGCCGCGCTACGCGGGTACGCGCCACAGATTATATCTACGTTTTATATTGTAGATATAATGTATGTATATTTGTGCAATGGCGGGAAAAGACATTGTTAATTTCGATGCGTGAGCCTAAAGAAAAATCAACATCGGCAGCGTTGTCCTCACGAACGCAAAGAATAAAAAAACTTGGCTGATTCCTCTGTCAACGGAATCGGTATAACACGAAAGTGCAACGTGTCTTCACAGAGGCAGTTGAGCGTTTATTGTACATTGCTTCACAATAAGGGCGAAGGAATGAATGCTACAGCAACAAATTGAAATGTCACGCGAAGAACGGCAAGCAGCTTGAAACTTGCTGCGTGCACCTCGAGCTGAAAGGAGGCACGAAATGAGCATACATAGGACGAGCACGGACTAACTGTCACAGCTCGACACCTAAAGCACGCAGCTCTAACACAAAGAAAGACGCACGAAACGACCGCACAAGTATACACAAGACGAGCGCGAACAACTGCCACGATTGTTACTTCATGTGTGAGCAGTGTGCTCCTTTCGTAAACGCGGCCGCTGCGGTGAGCGAAGAGACCTTCGCACGCCTTTAACCACTGTAACTTCATAGCAAACTTGCGGTGGAAGCACAAGACGTAAGCTCCTCAATGCCCCTATCAGGAGATAAGCGCGCGCGAACGAGCGGCCACGCCCCGTGGAGGCGCGCGCTCACCGCAGCGAGAGGCACGGCGACCTTTAGAGCGCGCACTCCGTGCCACCTTCGCGCCATCTCGCTACTGATGACGAAAACGCGCTGAATTCGATGAGCTTTGAGGACCGCCAACGGTATATGGTGTATATAAATAGCTTGCCGTTAGCAAGCTGAGTTACGTTCGCTCGCGTGGCCGAGTGGTTTCGCGCCACGCGCTGCGGAGCGAGAGGTCACAGGTACGACGCCCGGTAACGGAATGTTTTTTTCTTTGATCTAAATTTGATAATTTATATTTTACAACGTCATATCCGTGACGGAAATACGTCAGACGAGCCGTGGTAGACCCCGGCATAAAACACTTTCGTGTTAAAAACCCGCATATCCCACGCACTGTGAGAATCGATGTAATGCGAAGCAGCCAGCAAGGAGCAAATGATGCTGTACATGATATGCATACCATGATTTACATGTTAGGACCTGTCATTTATGTGAGTCATAGAGTCACGTCACGCAATAGCAGTTTGGGTGCATATCAAGCTAGCGAACTGGAGGCCAGCGCACCATGAGCGTGACATGTAAATGGCGTTGTTGATGACATGCATTCCAAGATCGTAATGTTACCGCCTCCCACTTACGTTTGTTATACAGCCACGTCCCGCAATACCAATATTTGTATGTCAAGCTAGCGAAACGGCCGCGAGCGTGACGTGAGCGTGGCATGCAAGTCATGTCGGCCATGACATGTGATGATTTCCACATTGCCACTTCTCATTTATGCTCTTCATAAAGTCACGTCACTCAATACCAAATGGGTTGTATATAATCATCATCATCATCATCATCATCATATTTTATTTCAGACAACCAGTATACAAATTTGCCTAGGGGATCGGCGTAAAGGCAAAGAAAGCCTGACAAAGCGCCAATCCCCCGTGTACACACATGAATAACCAGGTACATGACAAAACAAATATGGAAGTATACAATAGAATCAAACATTGCGATTTTTCAGAAATCAAGCCATTAGACGCAAGAATATGTACATAATTAACACATGAGTAAAAAGGAGAACGACTTATATACTACAGTGGCTACGAAAGAAAAAAAACACGTATGTGCAGCATATGCATGTTACACAGGATAGGAAGAGGAATCGAAGGAGGTATGGAAGTCTGACAGGAATTTTTAGAAGGAATGTGTGTATCTTCAATTTGAAGACATGAATGGAGGAACGTTCTTCTATTATTGTCGTCACGGTGGGGTGCTCGTTCAGGAAGTGGGGAATTTGGTAATGTAATTTTTGCGTACCGTAGTTTGTACGAAGCGTATCTTTCTTGAAGCTGATGTGTCGTAAATTATGGCTGTGGTCCCGCTCGAGAAATTTCCTTTAAAATTCAGTTTCGTTAGATTTAACTTCGCGATATACGATCATTGCTAATTTTTTATATCGGATATTATTAATGACTAGCAGTCCATGCTTTTCAAAAAAAAAGGGGTAATGTGCGAACGAGAGGGCAGGAGTTCAAATTAATCGCACAGCTCGTTCTTCTAATAGATATAAGTAGCTGAGGTTATTTTTTGTCGTTGTTCCCCATATAAGAAGGCAATAGTGAAGGTGTGAATTGTATTGTTGTGTAGTAAATCTGTCTTTTTTTACCATACTGGTAATAAGCGACGTAACGTGCAGAGTGTCCCAACTGCTCGAGAGATGTTTTTTCGTAGGCAATTTATATGTACAGACCAGTCTAAATATTCGTGAAAAAAGACACCGAGGAATTTGTGAGATGTAACGCGATCAATAGGCTCTCCCTGAATGCTAATAGTTTTTTTGCTAGTGTATTTCTTGTTACGGGGTCTAAAAACAATAAATTTTGTTTTTTTTTAGCGTTCAGATTTAACCTATTGGCCCTAAGACAGGTAGATAGGTTTTGTAACCATACATTCGCTTTCAACTTAAGGTCGTCAGTATCTGGCCCAGAGAAGAATACATTTGTGTCGTCGGCGTAGAAAATAATGTCAGGTGTTAAGGGTATGTTTACTATGTCGTTTATGTATATAATAAACAAGAGAGGGCCAAGGATTGATCCTTGTGGCACGCCACAAGTAATTTTACCGAATTCAGATTTCTCATTGCCAATGTTGGTGTATTGCACGCGGTTTTCTAAGTAACTTTTTATAATGTCTAGGGCCTATACCGCTAACACCATATCTCGGTGGTGTAGCGGTTAGGGTGCTCGGCTGTTGACCCGAAGGTCGCGGGATCGATCCCGGCCGCGGCGGTCGCATTTCGATGGAGGCGAAATGGTAGAGGCCCGTGTACTGTGCGATGTCAGTGCACGTTAAAGAACACCAGATGGTCGAAATTTGCGGAGCCCTCCACTACGGCGTCTCTCATAATCATATCGTGGTTTTGGGACGTTAAACCCCAGATATTATTATTACTAACACCGTATCTGGATAGTTTGAGCAGTAAAACTTCATGTTTAACGGAATCGAAGGCTTTTTTTAAAGTCAAGAAAGAGCCCTACTGTGAATAACGTTTTTTTTTATATTTCAACTATTTTAGCTTTATTATTTAGTAAGGCCATTTCTCTGGATTTTTTCTGTTGGAAACCATATTAATTTTTAACGATAATGTCGTTTTGCTGAAAGAAATGAGTAAGTCTGGAGTTTATTGTTTCTTCTACAACCTTAGAAAACATCGATAAAACGGAGATTGGCCTGTAGTTACCAGGATCGTTTTTATCTCCTCCTTTGAAAATAGCTGTTACCCTTGCCATCTTCAGTTCGTTGGGAGACGTTGCAGAGCTTAAAATAAGATTACAAATGTGCGATAGAGGTGCACAGATAGCGTGGGCGACTGCTTTAAGGCACTGCTTATATTTCGTCTGCACCGCAGGAACTGCTGTTTTTTAATTCTTTTAACAAGCCACATATTTCTTGCGCTGTAGTAGGCGACATAAAAATTGTTGAGTCTGAGCTGTTGATGTAAGATGTGCAGCTAATATCATTGGTCGGCGGAGACGTGCAAACACCTGCCTTTAAAAAATATTCATTAAATTTGTTTGCCAGCGAACAACCTGAATATGGTGCGCCCTCAATTAATATTTCCGATATTGCTTCTCTGTCGTTCTTGTCCCGAAGTTCATTAACGCAGTTCCACACTTTCCTGGAATCGTTGGAAATACTAATATACCTGGTCTCGTAATACAAGTTAAGTGCGTGTTTAATATCAGCTGTTAATTTATTTCTCATTTTTTAGTATTCAGCTAACTTATCAAGGTTCTTTGTTTGTATTAATGATACCAATAGTTTATCACGTGCCTTTATTCTCTTCAGTAAAGAAACATCAATCCATGGTTTTCTGGATTTTCTGTGCTTTTTAAGCTGTTCTAAAGGAAATGCAGTATAATATAGTTATTTTAATGTTTTACTAAATAAGTCATAGGAGACGGTTGGATCAGTTATCTGCAAGACAGACTCGCAGCTAGTTCTTTCAACCAAATGCTTAAAATAGTCAACCCTTTCTGCTGATATCTTTCTAAGCAGAATAGGCGGCTGTTGTTTGCGTTGGTTGCGTTCAGTCATTTAGGGCGTAAAAAAGAAAAAACAAGGGCAAATGATCACTTATGTCCGATAAAAACACTCCGGCATCAGATTGACCAATTTCATAGTTTGTGAAACAAACGTCTAGTAAGGCTTCGGACATGCTTGCTATCCTTGTAGGTACGTCAATAATACTGCCACGCGCGTTTCTAATTTTCACAGTTGCTGTATTCGGTTTTCGCCCACAAAGACTGTGAGCAACGCTCATCGCAAACCGCGCCTCTTTGTTCGAGAAGCTTCGCGATTGTTGTAGGTCATTTTGTTAAGATTGCGCGCAAAACGCGAACACTCGAGCTTATTCCAGAGCTTGCGCGACAACCATCGATACGGCTGGAATATTCGATGCCACACTTATAAATGCCGGCGCGCTTCACCGCTCGTCAGTTTATCCACGCCCGACGCTCTGTTCGCCGCTATCAGTGCCAGCGTGTATTCCTGTGATCTCACTTTACGTTTACCGGCCACAAGTTCGGCCTAATAAACAGTTTCATCTTGGACACGTCGCCTGCTGCCTTCGTCGACGTCACACCCACGTGACAATACTGCGACAACCAAAAGAAAGAAAAACATCAAGTAGCTGTTGCGCAGGTGACTCCATCGAAATGAAGTTAATGTTCAAATCTCCACTAATTATGATAGGTAGGCCAACGTATAAACAGGTACTCTAAAACACGCTCCAGAAATTCAATGCGATTACAGCCCTGTTTGGAGGCCTATAAAGAAGGCCTATCAAGCTAGCCAAACGGCCGCGAGCATACCATGAGCGTGGCATGCAAGTCATGTTGCACATGACATGTCATGATTTCTATATTACCAATTGTCATTTATGCTCGTCATACAGTCCCGTCACTCAATACCAAATTTGGTGTACATGAAGCCAGCGAAACGGCCGCGAGCGTGCCATGAGCGTGGAATGCCAAGTCATGTTGCACATGACATGTCATGATTTCCATATTACCACTTCTCATTTATTATTATTATTATTATTTTATTTTACCCTCAGGGCTTTACAGCATTGTAGAGGGGGAGGGGCAAAAAGCAAAACATACACGTAATAAGCCAGCCAACGCACAAAACGTACAAAAGATTCAATAATAAGAAAACGATCAAAAGCGAAACGGGCACAAAAGCAAAACAAACAAAAACGGGCAAAAGCGAAATGGGCAAAAAGCAAAACATACACGTAATAAGCCAGCCAACGCACCAAAAAGTACAAAAGATTCAATAATAAGAAAACGAGAAAGAATGCGGTATGAAATACAAGCTGCGAAAACAATGAGGTACTATCGCGTGTGCAACATGTAATGCATTTTACATGGAAGATGTCAAGGCCTGACGGAACGCGTCAGGCTTAGTAATACTGGTGGTTGATGCTGATAGAAGATTCCAGTCGCGAGATGTGTTAGGAAGGAAAGCCTGGGAAAAGGTGACGGTGTTACTTCGAGGGATATGCACTTTGTGGGGGGTGATCTATGCGGGATGATATGAAAGATGCAGGCTGTAATAAGCGCGATTTTAGAACGTGATTGTGATAGTATATTTTTTGGAACGCGCAAAGGCGCGCGATTTTTCTGCGCATGACAAGTGGAGGGAGATTAAGCCTGATCTTCATGGTAGTTACACTGGATGTTCGATTATAGCTGCAAAGAATGAAACGTGACGACCGGTTTTGGATTGCCTCTAATTTGTTAGCGAGTGTTACGTGGCCGGGATCCCATACACATGCGGCGTACTCCAGTAGAGGACGAATTTAGGTGATGTACAGCTGTTTCTTTAAAAAAGTCGGCGCAACAGGAAACTTTCGTTTTAAGTAACCGAGCATGCGATTAGACTTGGATGTGACGTGATTAATGCGGTCGGACCATGATAGCGAGTTAGTAATGTGAACACCAAGATACTTATAAGACCGGACATACTCAAGTGGGGTTGCGTTCAGGCTGCATTAATAGTTATCGATAGATGTGTGGTTACGTGGAACTCTCATTGCTTTACATTTAGAAATGTTGAGTTCCATTTTCCAAAGGTTACACCAATGTAAAATGTTGTTTAGGTCTGTTTGTAAGGTTTCGTTGTCGTTATGATCAGTAATTTTACGGTAAATGACACAATCGTCAGCGAAGAGGCAAATAGGGGAGGATATGTTATTATGCAAGTCATTAATATTAATTAAAAATAGTAGTGGGCCTAAAACAGAACCTTGAGGTCTGCCTGAACGCACGGGCACTTCAGAGGAATTAATATCGTTAGCGCAAACAAACTGAGTGTGGTTAGAAAGAAATTCTTTTATCCAGTCTAGTAATAAAAGGTCAATGGGCAAACAATGTAATTTTAGTAGGAGCAGTTCCTGGTTAACCTTGTCAAAAGCTTTGGCGAAATCTAAGAAAATACAATTAATAATCGCACCTGAGTGAAGAGCAGGGTGGAGATCATTAGTAAATAGTATTAGTTGTGTTTCGCAAGAAAAAAATTTGCGGAAACCATGCTGAGAGTTATGAAAGAAGTTATTTGATTCCAAATGTTTAACGAGGTTTGAGTAAATTATGTGCTCCATTAGTTTGCAAGGGACCGATGTGAGAGAAATAGGACGATAATTACGGGGGTTATGTCTTCCACCAGACTTATGGAGTGGGATCACCTTAGCGGTTTTCCAGTCTTTAGGTAGACAGTTTGAGTAAATTATGTGCTCCATTAGTTTGCAAGGGACCAATGTGAGAGAAATAGGACGATAATTACGGGAGTTATGTCTTCCACCAGACTTATGGAGTGGGATCACCTTAGCGGTTTTCCAGTCTTTAGGTAGACAGTTATCTTGGAGCGATTTAGTAAAGAGGCAGCCTAAGATAATGGAACTGTATTCTTTAGTATTCTGAAGAAATTTAGAGTTATTTGAGTCAACTCCACATGACGATGATCGCTTTAGCTTATTAATGAGTGTCGCAATGCCGGTTGTATCAAAGGTAATGGGATCCATAGGAAGAAAGTCAAGATTCTGTATGCATGGACGATTGTTAATGATGGAGTCGGAGAAAGAAGCGAACGTTTCATTCAGTAATGAAGCACAGTGATCTTTTGGGACTGGATTAGCGAGTTCGTTAACAAGGCAAATAGTTGAGTCCTCTTTCGACTTAAATGTGTTCCAAAACCTGCTTTGGTTTAGTTTGCAACAATGCTGCTAGTGTGAAGTGAAAGAATTGGTGTTTGGCACTATTGAGAGCGTCATTGTAGGACTTAGCTGCCGTTTTATAGACAGACCAGCGTTCGGCGCTTTGCAATCGTTTCGCGGCACGAAACAGCCGTGATTTTTTATTCGATAACCCTTCAAGGTGCCTAGAATACCAAGGTGCGTTAGAATTGCTGTATATAATTCTTAGAGGGACATGTTGGGCTGTTAGTTCAGCAACCTTTACTTTGAATGACTGCCATAGTGTTTCAACGGGTTTGTGAGAATAATCTAAAAGAAATTCATCGAGAAAAGAGCAGAGACTGAAGTTTATAGCTTCAAAGTCTGCTTTGTTGTAGTCTCTTATCTGTTTCAACTGTCTACGTGGGTTTGGTGCAGGAAGGGTAATGGTAAAGTGAAGTACGTCATGATCGCTTAAGCCAGGGGTGTGTGTTACAGAAGAAGCGATATCGGGAACTGAAGTTAGTATCAAGTCAAGTAGTGACGCTGTGGTGGGCGTTACAGGTGTTGGCCGAGTTACCAACTCAGACAGCTTGAAGTCCAAGCATGCATGAATAAAAGTGATAGCCTCCGCGGATGATGAAATGGAGGACAGACAAAGTTCTGGCCACTGAATATGTGGAAAATTGAAATCACCAGCAAGAAAGACGGGCACAGCAGGAAACTTGACAGTGATTTCACTCACCGAGTCATGAAACTCCTCAGAAAAACCACTGGCACAACTTGGAGGACGATAACAGGCACCAAGAATTATTTTCTTGAAATTGATTGTTAAACAGCACCAAATTATTTCCTAACTACTCACAGTTGAAATTAGGAAACTCTCGAAGGTTTCGTTTACAGCAATCAAAACCACCACCACCAATCCTCTCGTCACGGTCACGTCGGTACAGAACAAACTTTTTGTTGCAATGAAACAGCTCATTATTTTTTTATTTCGTTTGACAACCAAGTTTCACTTAATATAACAACATCTGCTTCCGAATCGTTGATTAGAGCACTGAGGCTCTCTTTTTTATTACTAAGGCTGCGGATGTTGGTATAAAGAACAGGTATGGGAAACAAAACGCCACCGCCCCTCGCGGTATCCTATTTTTTTGTGGCTTGCGTTCTGCTAGAGCGCGTTAACCTAGGCGAGAGAGGGGCATTCTGACAAGAGCGGGAAGTTGACGCAGGCTTACACACATTTTTTGAAGGTTCTTCGCGATCACGCTCATGCACACTGTCTTCGCCTGGATCGTAAATATAGCACTTACCACCTGCGAGAAGTTTGTTGTGGGTTAACTTAGTGGTTATGTTAAGCGTTTTGCTGAACTCACTCAGTTTTTTCCGGGCAGTGCGCGTAGCGAGTGAATAGTCTTGCTTTATACTTAGTTCAGTTCCAGAAAGCAGAGGACGCTTTGAGAAAACTAAATCTTTACTTTTGTTAGCAGCAAACTTAGCAATGACGGGTCTGTTACTCCCTGCTTTGTATCGTCCCAACCTACGGGCACGTACAATAATATCTGACGAAACCTGCACCTGAAGTCTATCCGATGCAGGCGCGATAATTTTTGCTGATGGTCACTCCCAGTTTTCCAGAGGATCATCTGCAATGCCAAAGAACAGCAGGTTGTCCCGCCTAGAACGATCCTCAGCATCTTCAAGTCTAGCGCGCAATGTAGTTAGTTCTTTTTGCATTGTAGATACACATTCACGTGTGCGGCAGACGTCTCCCTGAAATCCCTCGAAACAAGCTCTTTGTGGTTCCACTGACTGCAAGCGCTCATTAATGCCCGATACAGTGGACACCAAAGAAGTGTGGGCAGCTTTAAGGTCGTCTATTGCTTGCGAAATGTTGCTTTGGTTTGCCTCAATTCGAATGCATCCAGCATTTGTTTCTTTCACCATTTTAAGTATTTCATCAGTAGGACCGGGATTTTGCTCGACGTCTCCGCACAACGCCAAAAACAAGGCACAGAAAGGTTCAAGCAGCACACTGGGGCATGGAAGCACAACAATGAATTGGTTGTCTGATCGTAAAGACTTAACAGGTGGTAATGAACTGCAACTAACCTGCGCAACGATGAACAAGAATCGTGAGTGCCACATTTTGGTTGTGCGTCCATGCCCACTGGCGATAAGATCCGTTAGATGGGCTTTTAAAGGATCCGGAAGGCGTGTAGTCGATGTCGCTGTGGCTGTGACGCTCCGGGGAAAAGCGAACTGTGGGAAATTGTACATGGCATCGCTGTCCGGTCCTCAGCAGGGGTGGTTGTGCGCCATGAATACACCAAGCCAGGGGCGTTGCATGAAGATCCCTTGTCGAAACCACCATCAGTCGAGTCCGTGGACGCGGCGCCGTTCGTGCAGTCAGCAAATCCAACGAAACCAAGAATCTGCGCAACGATGAAAAAGAATCGTGAGTGCCACATTTTGGTTGTGCGTCCATGCCCACTCATACATGCTCCTCATACAGTCACGTCACTCAATACCAAATTCGGTGTACATCAAGCTAGCGAAATGGCCGTCAGAGCGCCATGAGCATGGCATGTAAATCATATTGCACATGACATGTCATAATTTCCATAGTACCACTTGTCATTTATGCTCGTCATACTGTCACGTCACGCAATTGCAAATTTGGTGTATATCAAGCTAGCGGAACGGCCGCGAGCGTGGCATGTAAGTCATGTTGCGCATGGCATGTCATGATTACCACTTATTATTGATGCTCGTCATACAGTCACGTCACTCAATACCAAATTTGGTGTACATCAAGCTAGTGAAACGGCCGCGAGCGCGCCATGAGCGTGACATGCAAGTCATGTTGCACATGACTAGAGACCGGATTATAGGCAAATGCCTATTTTTTTCCTTGCGTTCCTATCGCGCCACTTTGATATATGAGCATGAATTAGGGGTAAAGGAGGGCTTTTATAGTGTTTTTATAGTGCCTATAAATGCCTATTTTTGGGGTTTGTGCCTAAATGTCTATAAGTGCCCATAAATGCCTATTTTCAAAATTGGTGCCTATATGAACGCTATTTAGCCTCAAATTTTGCTTTCGAGTACAGTTTGAGACCGTAATTCATGTTCCCGGGCAAAATTGACGTTTCGGAACTTTATGGGGTGACACAACCTAGTTCCCTAGTTCAACAAACATCCGGAGAAGCAACCGGTAGCAGCAGTGAAATGGGACGCGCCGGCCACCTTACCCCACCGCACTGACATTGCGCGAGCGGTTGGAGCAGGGGAGAGGAAAAGACGCTATTTCTGCAACCCGAAATGGGAGCACGTCCCAGCGTGTACAGTGGAATGGGGAGAGGAAAATAAAGGCGGGAAGAGGAGAGGGGAAGAAGAGGAGAGTGGCGTCTATGGCCGAGGACGTGACGGGGGGGCTTTTACCGCTGGTTTTCCAGTCCAGTGTTCCCATGGAACTGAAGCACCTCCTTGAAAACTTGGGCGTGGTGGGGGGGCAGAAAACAGGAGGTGCCTGCGCGCAGCAGCAGGAATATGGAGAGCGAATGCGAAACCATGGAGTGCCGTCAGGGGAAAGTAGAAAGTAGGTAAAAGAAAAATCAGATGTGCACATGGCTTTTGTTTCGTTTGTAATTTAGTCTTAAAAGGCGCTTCACCAGGTTACATGAGAAATTTTAGTCAGATACTGGAAGTGTTCGCGTGCCCAATGAAGAGCTTTGTACCACAAGAACTTTTTAATTGGTTCATTACGAGCCGCGAAAGCATGATGCCGGTAGGTGAACTTGAAACCTTTGCCACTCGCAAGCCAAATTCCTTCCCTGCCCTCTTCGGTATCAGAGAAACTCGGAGCCGGAAGATCACACGACGTTGACGCATCAACACGCCATGCGCACGCAAGATTACACTATGTGCACATGACATGCCCAAGCCAGGTCGTGCGCACAAGTGGTGTCGTATTGTTTCGGCGTTCGCTCTATAGTGTACTGCCTGTTTCTGTGGGGTGGATCCGTCTATGCGTTTGGAGAGGCTGGCATGGATCCTGTATCCTTATCACGACACAGCGCGTCACACAGCTGGAACTGCTGTAAGGGACGATGCACCAAAAACATGCTAAGCGTTCACAGGGCTGGCGCCGGCACGACGCGGGAACGGCGAGAACACGAACACAAAACGAAATATAGGCAGCTAAGTCTCGCAACGCCCTCGATTCGAAGAAAACACTAAAGAAAAACGCGTACACATTCAGTTTGTATGTCTTAATATTTCTATTAACTTTCAGTTTAATATTTCTATTAACTTTCATTCTTCTATTGAAGCAACAGATTGCACAAATTACACATGTAGCCTCGAATAATTCTCGCAGTTTCATGTACTACTGTGACATACACAGGACCATTCCTTGTTGAACTTCACCTCCCCCACATTGGTGTGCGCGCCCGTGAGATAAAGGGCACGAGGCATACATTCTGACATTTCACCTCCTTCCGGGGAGCGTAGCGTTGCAAATCTTGGCAGACGTGATCATTAGCGCAGTGCATGCATTACACTTCTAGCTCGAAACGCTTAAACCTGGTAAGGGGCCCATTTATGGTGTTCACACAAAGAGGAGAAATTGACCCTGCGCTATTAGACCCGGCCAATACGAGGCTAACACACCCTTCTGGCCTTTTATCGGTCTGGCTATTAAATCCTGTGCTGCCCTTCTCAGCCATGCCAAAAAGAAGCAGACCCAGGAGCGTGTTTATTCGATGGTGGACACTTAACTTACCATTTATTTATTTATTTATTTATTTATAGTACCCTCAGAGTATAAATACATTACAGAGGGGGGTGGGGGGTGTACATAGTAAACAAAAAGCATGAACAATAATAGCATGTAAGTAAACGTAAAAGTGGAAGCATTATACAAAATAAACACAAAAATTTGGTAAAGTACAAGGCGTTGAAGAAACAAACAAACATGCAGTGCTACAGTACGCTGGATAATACATTTTTAAAAGCAGTTGTATCGATTATAGCAATAAAAGGAGAGATCGCGTTCTGGAAACCGTGCCCGAATAGGGACCATTGCATGGCTATGTTAAATTCATTAACGCCTTTGTACAATCATAAAATATAACATTTGTTTGCTTTCCTGTCGTAGACCAGGTCGCGCACGTCCTTATTCGAAAATTTGAGTTTTTGTAAAAATTTATTGTGCCTATATTTACGATTTTGGGGGCCTAAAACTGTGTTTTTCCTGCCTATTTTTGGCGCCTAAAACATGATTTTTAGTGCCTAAAAATCCGGCCTCTACACATGACATATCACGATTTCCATACGACCACTTGGCATTTATGTTCGTCATACAGTCAAGTCACGCAATACCAAAGTTGGTGTATATCAAGCTAGCGAAACGGCCGCCAGCGCAGTATGAGCGTGGCATGTAAATCATGTACATGACTTGCTCAGCGTGATTTTCATATTACCACCTGTCATTTATGTTGCTCATGCGGAAATGTCTCATGGTACCAATTTTTGGATATATCAACGTAAGAAAATGGTCTCAGGAGCACTACGGCCATGGCGTGTAAATCGTACTTTCCATGGCAAGTTACTCATGATTTTTATGATGTGACCAATCATCCATGTTCGTCATACAGTCATGTTATGCTATACGAATTTTGGTATAAATCCATTAACGATACGGCCAGGAGAGCACAAAGTCATAGGCGGCTACATAGATAGATAGATAGATAGATAGATAGATAGATAGATAGATAGATAGATAGATAGATAGATAGATAGATAGATAGATAGATAGATAGATAGATAGATAGACAGATAGATAGATAGATAGATAGATAGATACGCTCAATGTCGCTGAAGTACGCTAAGAAATGCTTCGCATTTAAAAATCAAGGTCCCCAAAAGGAACCGAATTAAGCCATTCTGCGTGGCAGTCAGGTGATGTACCACCGAGCCACGCCAGGTCTTGAAACGTTTTGAAAAAAAAAGGCCCCATACAGTCGTAATGTCGGTGCAACCTTCATTGTCGTTGCAGTGCTGGCTATCTGGTATTATAACACAGCAATAACCATTACATATGTACTCCCATGATATAGGTGTTTTGTCGGGTTAACGGCTCCGCTTTCATAGCAGCCTAATAAACATTACATTTTTATTCCTATGATTGAGCAAGCTATACTTAAGCGCTACCAGACCCCGGTGAAATACGCTAATGAAAGCTACGGATATTCATATCAGCACAGCGCAAACTGCACTTCGTTTCGATAATGCTGATGTCTGTACTGAAGTTACGTCGGACCGTTAGTTACCCTTTAAGCATCACAAGTGATTCCTGATGAAGCCATAATGTGCACAGAACTACTACACTTCGGCAATTTGCTCCCATTGCTGCGCATGACACCTATTTGCACATGAGGTGGGATCTGCCGAATCTTTTGCATAGAGCTCTAGCAGATGAAATTCCACAAAGCATTTGGGTTCTTATTATAGTATTTCATCACAATAAACTACAGTGCTCGGTTGTTGAACCAGCATTTGGGAAAAGAACGCAAGAGCAAACAAAGATAAAAAAAATCACCAAAAACACAACAGAAGAAGAGCGAGCACGTGAAAGCAACAACACTCAAGTTTTAGGCGCAACGTGAAACAATGCTGGAAAAGATGCGCCATAAGCGAAACAAACGAAGTCCCGTAAACAACCCTCCACGAAGTACCATCCACCACAATGCATGAGGACGCAAGGGTGCAGCGTTGTTGCTTGCTGCATAAGTTAGGAAAAAGGGGCTAATACATGAGAATTGTAAATCATGACACCCGCGCGAAAAGTGAGGACATTGAAGCCAGAAGTGCACCCGGTTTCGCACAGCACAGTCAATACCATTACTAACCGCAAAGTTTGGCAGAGCAGCGCTTATTAAACGGACCACACAAAAAGTACAGGCATCTGCTTCTTCATATTGAGACAAAAAGTCTCAATATGAAGAAGCAGATGCCACGTGCTGTGGAATCAGCCGGCCACTGGATGATAGATTCACGTCCGCTCCTCAAAAAAAGAAGGTAAACAGGCACGAACCTCTCCCAAATATTTCTAAATCGATGTCTACTTTGTTTTAACCTTTCGAAACCGTTTTTTTTTTCGTCATATTGAGCGAATTTCCGTACTCTAAAATACAACATCAAGAATACCTCTCGGGCTTAAATTGCCGATTTTATGAAAATAATACAATGATTACTATAGTTGCCTTTTTGCTCATCGGCCTATACTTCCCACATAATACGCACTTACAGTTTATGTGCTGACGGCTGCTCTATTAGCAAAGCGTGCCTCCAATCTGCTTTGAAAAACAGGCTTCGTGGCAAGTTGGCGTTGTATCTTTATTTTTTTTATTTGTAGCGGCCGCTCTTTTGGGAAACTTTTCGTAACGAACATTTTGCAAAATAGTTATTGCATGAGCAAGTACATTCGCAAAATGAACAGCTCTGAGCACACACAGCAAAAAGGCTTACTCCGACCAAGCACAAGAAATTGAGAATGGAAGGCACAAGCGTTGCCGATAGCATATTTAGTATACAATTACAGGAAGGAGGAAAGGTCGATCAGTCAACAGTTGTTCTACCACACAGCCGCGCGTCCGTTTGGAAGTACAGCAAAAACAACTTCCTCTGCTTGGAAATGCAAAGATGCAAATAAAATAAACAGTAAAAATTTCCGGGTCCGAGCGAGGATCGAACCCAGGCCGTCTGCGTGGCAAGCAGGTGTTCTACCACACAACCACGCGTATGCTTGGAATTGCAGCAAAAATAACTTCCTCTGCTTGGAAAATGCAAATAAAATAAACAATAATAAAAAAGCCGGCACTTCCCACGCACTGTGGGAATCGTTGTAGTGCTAAGCAGCCAGGAAGGAGCAAATCATGCTTTACATAATTTGCACGTCATGTTTTACATGTTACAACCTGTCATTTATGTTCTTCATACGTCGCGTGACGCAATACCAATTTTGGTGTATATCCAGCTAGTGAACTGGACGCAAGCGCACCATGAGCGTGTCATGTAAATGGCATTGTAGCTGACATGCATGCCAAGATTTTCATTTTACCACCTGCTACTTATGTTCGTTATGCAGTCATGTCACTCAATACCAAATTTGGTGTTCATCAAGCTAACGAAACGGCCGCGAGCGCGCCATGAGTGTGGCATGCAAGTCATTTCGCACATGACAAGTCATGATTTCCATATTACCACTTGTCATTTATGTTCGTCATACAGTCACGTCACTCAATACTAAATTTGGGGTATATCAAGCTAACGAAATGGCCGCGAGCGCACCATGAGCGTGGCATACAAGTGATGTCGCACATCACGCGTCATGATTTCCGTATTACCACTCATCAGTTATGTTCGTCATACAGTCGCTACACTCAATACAGCCGCGAGTGCGCCATGAGCGTGGCATGTAAATCGTGTTGTTCATGACATGCACGTCATTATTTGCATTTTACTGCCTGTCATTTATGTTCGTCATACAGTCACGTCACTCAAACCAAAATTTGGTGTATATGACGCTAACGAAACGGCCGCGAGCGCGCCATGAGCGTGGCATGTAAATCATACTTTTCATGAAAAGTTATTCATGACTTTCATGATATCACCAGCCATTTATGTTTCGTCATACAGTCATGTTATGCCATACCAGATTTGGTATAAATCCCATTAACGATACGGCCAGGAGAGCACAAAGTCGTAGTCGGCTAGATAGATAGATAGCTAGATAGATAAGCTCATAGTCGCCGAAATTCGCTAAGAAATGCTTCGCATTTAAAATTTCTGTGTCCGAGTGAGGATCGAACCCAGGCCGTCTGCATGGCAAGCAGGTGTTCTGCCACACAGCCATGCGTCTGCTTGGAAATAGAACAAAAATTACTTTCTCTGCTTGGAAATGCAAAAATGCAAATAAAATTATTAAAAATTTCGGTGTCCGAGTGAGGATCGATCCCAAGGCCGTATACGTGGCAAGCAGGTGTTCTACCTCACAGTGATGCGTCTGCTTGGAAATACAGCAAAAAGATAGCTTCCTCTGTTTGGAAATGCAGTGAAGATAACTTGTATGCTTTACAAACACACGCGTCCTGTATACAGGCGTCACAATACAACATGTAATATCGCAGTAATATTGCGTGGTACAAGCGTGCATTGCCATCGGGCGTCAGAACATGTGAATATCAAAACGACATCGCGGTTTAAATCCAGCCACCCATTACAAAAGGCAAACACATTACTGCGCGTATTCCCTTAAGACCCCGTAGTGGGCACATAGCAAGTTGGAAAACAGTTCACGCGCTGCCCATTGCATCGTATGCACTAATTGACTGAAGGTACGCACTAGGGACAGAATATCGCTATCGCCTTCAACTCTTAAAGGCGAAGCTTAAGGGTGCCCCAATTTTTTTACACGAAATTTTGCAGGCAATCCGGTTTCCTGCCAAGCGACCCCGTCCTTCCTTTCGCATTCACCGTCACCAAAAAAATTGGCCTCGTCTGCATCCTTGCCCTTCCTTATGACGGACGCACGCCCCCCCCCCCCCCCTCCCCTCGAAGTTATTTCTCGATTGATATTGCAGATACCAACTAATCTGGTCGAAATAATTTTTTTCACCAAAATGAGTACATATATGTACTCTAAACGTCTCTAAGAAAGACAACTCTCTAGCTCTGTTCACGAATTCTATAAAAAGTAAAGATTAATTTCAGTTTGTCATGCTTTTATTAGTTCAGTTTAGAGGATCAAATAATTTAGAAGGAATAATAAACCTCGCCGTGGCGTTTATTGATGCTCCAAGCGGACAGAAATAACCCTTCAATGATATTTTTCCGAAAACAAATGCGTTTTATCAATACGGTTTAATTATAACACTTTGTGCCTCTTTATTGAATGAACCCACAACTATGATGTTGTCCGGTAATGTATATCTCTGGAGAATAAATAACGCTCAAAATATGCATTGGTGGGTTTAAAATTAAAGAAGTTAATCATAACGTTCAAAAATCCATGGGCCGAAAAGTGCATTTTCGGAATTTCTGCGGCGTCTTTTACTGCTATCTAGTAGAGCTTGCATAGTAATTACAAGGTGGTTGATTATCTACATAATGGTTTCATACCTAAGCAGTTTTCGACAAAACTGACAGAGATAACTCTAGCAAAGCTCAGTCACCAGTTCTGTCGCCACAACGCGACCGCCGGCTCGTTCGCCACTAGCGAGATCACAATGTAACGTTGGCTGCACGGAAACCATCACGCCATTAAGGTTCGCGCAACGTGCTGCTCACTGTGACAACCTTCGCTGACTCTTGTAGTCGCTTGAAATGTGAAAAAGATGCACAGAACCATTTCCTTTTTTCCAAACGCTGCTGAAGGCTTTGCATAACCCTCTCCGCACTGCGATTAAAATGACTTGGCTTGCGCCTTGTTGGTTTCTGGTGACCGGACGCCCGGCGGGGCTGCCTTCGTCATGCCACCAGCAGCCAATGAAAGCAACAGAGTGGTGCGCCAGTAAACTGGTGGCATATGTCCGGAGTACTTGACTCTTGGGCACCGGAGTACATTCAGGGAATGCGCGCCCATTTCTTCCGTCCGTCGCAGTCGGTAGCACAACAGCGTTGAACGAATTGCATGTACATACTCCGGTACATTTCAATGTGTTCAAAATTGCGTGACGTCACCAGAGCTTAACTGGAGCATCGCTCCCCCCCTCCCTCTCAAGACGTTCCAACCGGGTAAATTTCCCTCTACAGTGTAACACACCTTCCACTCTTCGGTCGTTTATTCAGCATATACATCACTGTTTATGTTTACAGCGCGAAAAAAAAACGATAAAACTTACTAAGGGACACGTACACATACTCAGGCATCCACTGGTCTTCGTTTAACGCTAGAAGTTCTGATCGCATTAACGATGTAGCGTTTATTGACATTGCATTCCATTTTGGTTTAACGCAACTAGTTAGTGATTACACTCGTGTGCAAGACAACAGTAAATCTATTCTTGATCTTGTCTTTGTCAATGGTAATATTTCCGGAAGAATTGACTGCGAAGTGGTTACAGGTATTTCAGATCACATGGGAGTCTTGGTTGAGCTTGATTCGCAAAAGTACAAAAATGATGTTAAATACACACGTGCGCGAGTCTTTCATTCTTCCGACGATGCAGCCATCATAGACAGATTGGAGCTAGCGTACGACCAACCTTCCCAAAGTGTTAATCTAGGTTTCAGCGATGTTAACGCTCTGTGGTTAAAGTATAAGAACACTGCGCATGCCGTGCATACAAGTTTTAGTTCCTTTCAAGAAAAAGAAGGTACATACGTCGAAACCCTCGGTTACACGAGATACAATCCACTCTAAGAGAAAAATTATTCCGACTGCGAAAATCACTAAAAAAGCACGAGAGCATCACAACACGTTCTCTGATCACCGATTTGTCTCAACAACTAAAAGAAAAGATGAAGGTCGAACAACGCAATTCTTAAGATGTAAATTCAACTAACATGATGAAGGATTCGCCGTCTGACATTTCGCAGTTTATAAGGCCGAAGTGTTCCAATACAGATACGTTTGTTATAAATAATGTTTGTACATCACATGAAACACAAATAGCGAATGCATTTAACAAACACTTTGCATCTGTTTTTACTTGTGATGACAAAACCATCCCCCCATTTAGCAAGTTTAAAGACCTGCCTCCCATTGAAAATCTAGAAATCGCAGAAGCTGATGTATCCGAGTTATTATTAAACTTGAATGTAAGAAGATCTTGTGGCCCAGACGGTATACCAAATGCCTTTTTAATGAGATACGCTGAATGGTCCTCAAAATGTCTGACAATTATTTTTTATGAATTATTATCTAGAGGTGTCCTGCCCGATGATTGGAAATTCTCCAAAATTCAGCCTTTCTTCAAACATGGGGATAAGCAATTGGTTTGTAATTATCGCCCAATAGCTTTGACTTGCACATGCTGCAAATTATTAGAACACATAATACATAAACACATTTCCTGCTTTTTGGAGTCACACTCAGTACTTTCACCCGCTCAGCATGGTTTTAGGCGTGGGTTTTCCCACAACAACACAATTCATTGAAATTGTCCATGACTTCGCACTAGCCATAAATTACCAGTCACAGACAGATGCTGTTTTTTTTAGACTTAGCGAAGGCCTTCGACAAAATCTCTCATTCAAAACTACTTCATAAACTTTGGGAAGTGTAAAAAAAAAAGCCACGACTTTGTCACTGGATTCAAGCATACCTGAGTTCCCGAAAACAATATGTTGTTTATAATGAACATATCTCAGAAAAGCTGCCTGTCAATTCGGGTGTCCCCCCAGGGATCAGTCTTGGGTCCGCTATTGTTTCTTCTTTTTATGAATGAGATTGTGGACGACTGTGCTGGTAAAATAAGACTATATGCCGACGATTGTGTTTTGTATAGTGAGATAAATGCAACTTCTGATGAAAATGCACTGAATTTTGAATTAGATAAAGTGATGCGTTGGTCAGGACGTGGCAGATGGCTGTGATTTACGAAATGCGCTGTTATGACCGTAAGTAACAAGAAAAATCCTCTTTTATATACATATACAGTTGATCGTAAATAATGAAATCGTGTCAACTAATTCAAATATCTAGGTCTCATTATAACTGATAATATTCACTGGGATCGTCATATCACTGCTCTATCTAATAAGGCATTGTCTAAACTTCATTTTTAAGCAGGTCTCTCAAGAGTGTATCCACCATCTGTAAACTCGCCACTTTCAAAGCTTTAGTACTGCCGATTTTAGAATATGAAAATGTTTTTTGGGACCCGTTTACACAGACTAACACACTTAAGCTGGAAAGAGTTCAGAGGAAGGCTGTACGATTTATTTGTGATAGTTACGGTCCCTCATCTATTACTCAGTAGTTCGCCAAGTACACATAAAACCTATCACAGTTACAAATAAAATCGCTCGCCTAAGTTCATGTTTAAAATTGTCAAGAATAAGTTACAGAGCCGATCATGCGACTACATTTCATTTTCCAGCGGTTGTTCTACAAAGCTACGACATCCGTAACTCATTAGTGTCATTTAAATCCAAGATCAATGTTTTTGAATATTCTTTTTTTCCGCGAAGTGTAACTGAGTGGAATTAACTCGACAAAGACGTAGTAACGGTAGTGGACAGTGATAAATTTCAAGCTCATCAGGGTTACAATTGTAACCCTGATGTATTTTGTATCACGAAAGGCTTCTCTGCATTTTTATTTTATTCATTTGTGTTATCTTTTTTTTCACAATACAAATTTTGACATCTTCAGCAAAAAATTGCGCAGCATGACGAGAAACAAAGAAAGAATTGACGAACACGAGCGCAGGACTCACAACTAGTTTATTGAAAACCGTGTCAACCTTAAAAGGCCGCAGCAAAGATGATGTGTCACAGGCAGCGAAAAAACACGTGAGACCGCGTAGCCAAGATACAACACCGGTCAAAGATTTCAAACTGACAATCACTACTCCTTAGTTAACTATAACACGTGACCGCAGATAATCGTACTCTTTATCGGACAAACTGATAGAGGGAGCGCTGACACATCTTTCACCCTTTCTGCGGATGTGGAAGGCCTCTACTACCTTGCGGCCTAAGTATCTACTATCTCTGAACACTACTTGCGCATCATTAAAGACGGGTTCACACCCACACACTCCGCAATGCGCGGAAAAATGTAAGCCCGGGGTGTTGTAAAGGATCGCTCGTGCTCCCTTAGTCTGACATTGATGCATCTGCCGCTTTCACCGATGTAAGATTTCCCGCACGTTAACGGGACCTGATATACTATGCCTACCTTGCATGGTACATACTTATTCTTATGTCGTACATGACATTCATTTTTTTCTGCTTGCTGCTATCGCTTTCCTTCCTATGGTTTACAAGATTGCAAACCTTCGAAAGCTTACCTGGTGCTGAGAAGGCAATGCGTACGCCATACTTCGCACCTATTTTCTTTAACCCATGGGAGAGGCCATGGATATACCGAATCACCGCGAACCACTGTGTGCAATTAACTGGTTCGCGTGGTCAAGGAAAGGGAAGGGAAAGCACAGGAAGACAAGAGAGAAGGCCACTGAAAATCACAGGTTACTTGCGCTGTCTTCACAATTCCTGAAGTGGGCCGCCAAATGGGAGCATGCAGCATTTCCTTTCAGGTTATACTTGTGCTTGTTTAATCTTGAAAAAGCCGCTAGGGAGCTGTGGAGTGCAGGTGCGCTTCACATGGGCTCCCGCTTCTCGCGCTTCTCAACTAGCATCACGGCTCATGACTAACCTCATTCTGGCACGTGCTTAACAGGCAAGATGAGAGGATTCGGCGGACACTAGCCACTACCAAGTGAGTGCCCTATTTCCTGATTGTTGTGAGGTTTCACACCCGCCTTGCTGAACCTAACGCCGAACCAAAGCCCATCGGAGGACGTGCCGTTAGCGCGCGGCGCGTGCTCGCGACGCTCGAGTGCTCCGGGGAGCACTGCACCGGCGCCAGCCCACGCGGCGACCAGTTTCCAAGATGAGTCAAGCTGACGAAAAAAAAATAACCGACACGCCCACTGACCAGCAAGAGGATACCAACACGATGCATACGGACGCGACTGACATACGGAACGCAGCGGCTACCTGGAGGTATGACGCCAGCAGCGGTAGAACAATTGAACGTGAAAGCGTTTGGATCACGATATGTAGAAAAGGCAAGAAAGACGCCGGCGAAAACCACGACACCAGAAGGAAAGCCGACGCAAAGAAGAACCGTCAACGCAGCAACCCCAAACACACCGTCGCAAGCATATTTATTTATTCAAAATACCTTACAGGCCCATTAAAGGGCATTGAGTAAGGGGGGGTATCAGTACATACATTGCAACAAAAAAAAATGCACACAAGAAGCAAAGAAAATCAAAGAACAGAAAAAAAATAAAACAAATGTTATAAACAGCAATGTGCAACAAAGTTATACAGTACTAAAACGCAACGAAATCAGTTTATCACGAAAAGTTTTCCGATTAGAGATTAAAACAATGTGATCTGGAAGACTGTTCCAATGGGCTATGGCTCGAGGTAATGGTGATGAGTTAAATGCCAGCGTGTGACCATGAATGCGCATGAAACTACGTGCGTTGTGAATGCGCCGAGATGTGCGCAGAGGAGGATGAAGCGGCAAACAGTGAAGTTTATTATTGTAAATGTATTTATGGAACAATCATAAAAGGGCAATGACGCGGCGTTGCTGTAGTGACAGAAATGAGAGGTCTTGTTTTATTAGAGTGATGCTTGAATGATGGTCGTAGTTACCAGAGATGAATCTAGCTGCCCTATTCTGGATGGCTTCCAACATACGGACAAGGTAATCTTGATGTGGTGACCATGTGGATGATGCATACTCTAGTTGCGGGCGAACATAAGTAAGATATGATAGTGCACGTACGTTAGAAGGAGCGTTGCGCAAGTTTCTACGCAGATAGCCGAGAGATTGGGAGGCTTTAGATGAGATAGCTGCAATGTGCGTAGTCCAGGATAAATCCGATGAAAGGTGAACGCCGAGATATTTGTACGATGGGGTGGCTGAAACAACGGTGTTATTAATTGTATAGAGAAATGATGAGTTAGTACGCTTTCGAGTGAACGATATTAACTTGCATTTAGAGGCGTTAAGGGACATTTGCCAAGTTTCCCACCACCTGAAGGTTAGATTAAGGTCATTTTGTAGAGCGGAATGATCGTCAACACATTGAATATTGCGGTAGATGACGCAATCGTCCGCGAACAACCTAACTGAGGATGAAAGGTTAGCGAGCAAGTCGTTGATGTATATTAAAAAGAGTAATGGACCCAGCACACTGCCTTGGGGAACAGCCGGACGTGACATCGCAAATGTTAGATGAAGTATCGTTAACCACCGTGAATTGCTGACGGGAAGACAAGAAGTTGCGTAACCAACACAGTGTTAATGAATCAATACAAAGGGAAGATAATTTGGGAAGATTAAACGACAATGAGGGACAGTATCGAAAGCCTTGGCGAAATCGAGAAAGAGGCAATCGGTTTGATCGTTACTGTTCATATTAAAGTGAAGGTCAGTCGTGAATTGAAATAACTGAGTGTCACATGAGTAGCCCTTCCTGAAGCCATGCTGATTAGAGAAAAAAAAGTTATTTGATTCAAGGTGCTCATAGATACGAGAAGCTATAATATGCTCAAGTAGTTTACAGGCTATGCATGTTAGTGAGATGGGTCGGTAATTACTGGGTAAGTGCCTGTCACCGGACTTAAATACGGGGACTACCTTGCCAATTTTCCAGTCTTTAGGCAACTCACCGGATGACAAAGACTGGTTAAAGATGAGACACAGAAAGCGACTGGAAATATCAGTGGCGTTCTTCAGTATTTTAGAGTTGATGCTATCAATGCCTGAGGAAGTAGAGACTTTAAGATTCGTGATGAGGTTCGCGATACCATCTGCCGTGACGGTTATGGGAGACATGAAAGGGAAGGGCTGATCTGGGACAAATGGCACATTGGAACAATCTTCCTGGGTAAAAACAGAGGCGGAATACGCATTGAAGGCAATCGCGGAAGCTTCATCAGAAAGCGGAGTTTCTTTAGCATCGTGTAATGTGACGCGATGACAAGACTTATTGTTGGGAGAGATTATTTGCCAGAATTTTCTTGGGTTATTTTTGATAAGTGAGGGCAAGTCCTGGGAATAATATTTCTTTTTTGCTGCGCCTAAAGCTTTACAGTACTCTTGCAAGCACGCCTTGTATTTTTCCCAGTAGGACACAGAATAGTTACGTTTCGCGGTATTATACGAACGTTTCTTTTTATTACGTAATGTTCGAAGCTGCTTCGTAAACCAGGGGTTAGTCTTATCGTTGGATATCGAGATTAGTGGCACGAACTGGTCGACTAGCGCTAATATTTTTTGTTGAAAAAGAATCCAGTTGGCGTTTACGGTCCGTGAGGCAAACGATGGCAGAAAATGCTCGTGATAGAAAACTTGTAATTCGGTGTTAAATCGATCATAATTGCCGCGGTTATAATCTCGGATAGTTTTAGTCACTGAGCCTGTAAAAGTTACGGGTAGGTTGATTTGGAAACTAAGGAGCTTGTGGTCACTAAACCCTTCTATATATGAAATCGCTCCTGTGGTTTCTGGTGCATTAGTAAAAACCAGGTCCAGTGCGTTGGTACCACGGGTGCATTTCTGAACAACTTGTGATAGGTTGTAGTCAAGAGTAACTTCTAGAAAATTTGATGAGATGCGACATGTGGTAGACAATGTAAACCAATCAATGAGCGGGTAATTGAAATCGCCAAAAAGGTATATTATGTCAGCTGAATAGAGTTGTGTAGCTCGCTCTATGTCATCACGTAGATCATCGGGAAAAGATGAATGCGCATCCGGTGAGCGATAACATGATCCTATAAGTATTTTAGCGAAAGTTGTAATGCACACAGCCCAAGTTATCTCTATAGAAGGGTTAGTATCAAGGTGAAATGATGCGATTGTATTTTTCACCGCTATTAACACGCCGCCTCCTCTTCTATCGACACGGTCACATCGATATATGTTATAGTTGTCCTTATCTGGAAACAGTTCTTGGTTGGTTACTTCAGGATAAAGCCAGGTCTCCGTGAGTATTGCCACGCGCGCTTCTTATTTTCGCGTTTGCTGTATTCGGTTTCCGCCCGCAAAGACTGTCAGTAACGCTCGGCGCAGACCACGCCTTAGCATTCGAGAAGCTTCGCGATTATTGTCGATCGTTTTGTTAAGATTGCGCGCAAGACGCGACCACTCGAGATTATTCCAGAGCTTGCGCGATGACCAGTGATAAGGCTAGAATGTTCGACGCGTGATGCATAAAAGCCGGCGCGCTCCAACGATGTTCAGATTATCGACGGCCGACGCTCTGTTCGCCGCTATCACTGTCCAGTGTGTAGTGCTGTAGTCTGACCTTCAGTTTTCCGGCCACAAATTCGGCCTAATAAAGAGTTTCTTCTTTGACACGCCGACTCTTGCCTTCGTCGACGTCACGACCACGTGACATCTGGTGGAGGTGCTGGGTATCGATCCCAGTACCTCTCGCTCGTTACGTCAGGACATGTCGAGACTGTCAGCGACGCAAGACACCGCCGACAAGACCAGCAGGCTTCCTTCAGCCGATCGAACCACCTCACCGCCCGTTCCAGCAAATCGGTATGGACCTACTGGGGCCGTTTCCTACGTCGACTTGCGGGAACAAATGGATCGTCGTAGCTACGGACTACCTCACCCGCTACGCCGAAACAAGGGAGCCCTACCTAGAGGCAGTGCAGCCGAGGTAGCGAAATTGTTCGTTGAAGACATTGTCCTGCGTCATGGCGCCCCAGAGGTCCTCATCACCGACAGAGGTACGGCCTTTACTGCAGAGCTAACTCAGGCCATTTTGAGATACAGCCAAACAAGCCACCGCCGCACCACCGCCTATCACCCACAGACCAACGGCCTCACCGAGCGTCTAAACAAGACCATCGCCGACATGCTGGCCATGTACGTCGACGTCGAGCACAAGACATGGGATGCCATCCTTCCGTTCGTGACCTTCGCATACAACATGGCAGTGCAAGAAACGAAGCAGCTGTCGCCGTACAAGTTGGTCTACGGACGGAACCCATCAACGACGCTTGACGCCATGTTACCAAACGTCACTGACGAGGAAAACATCGACGTCACCGCCTACCTACAGCGCGCCGAAGAAGCCCGACAACTCGCCCGGCTACGTATCAAGAATCAGCAGGCGACCGACAGCCGCCGCTACAACCTTCGACGACGCTTCGTGGAATACCAGCCCGGCGACCGCGTTTGGGTGTGGACGCCGATACGCCGACGTGGACTTTGTGAAAAACTTCTTCGGCGATACTTCGGGCCATACAAAGTGCTTCGACGTCTAGGCGCTCTGGACTACGAGGTTGTCCCGGACGGCATTACGAACTCTCAACGGCGCCGTGCGCGACCTGAAGTCGTCCATGTCGTACGCCTCAAGCCGTACTACGCGCGTTAGTGAACCTGAGGACTGCACCTATTGCTTTATTATTGTGCTTTCTTGCTTTATTGTTGTTGTTTATTGTTGCATGCAATTTTTTCCCCCCGTGTTCCGTTTTAAGCATCCGGGACGATGCTTTTTCAGAGGGGGGCATTGCCACGCGCGCTTCTTATCTTATCTTCTTATCTGGAAACAGTTCTTGGTTGGTTACTTCAGGATAAAGCCAGGTCTCCGTGAGTATTGCCACGCGCGCTTCTTATTTTCGCGTTTGGCTGTATTCGGTTTCCGCCCGCAAAAGTGACTGTCAGTAACGCTCGGCGCAGACCACGCCTTAGCATTCGAGAAGCTTCGCGATTATTGTCGATCGTTTTGTTAAGATTGCGCGCAAGACGCGACCACTCGAGATTATTCCAGAGCTTGCGCGATGACCAGTGATAAGGCTAGGAATGTTCAACGCGTGATGCATAAAAGCCGGCGCGCTCCAACGATGTTCAGATTATCGACGGCCGACGCTCTGTTCGCCGCTATCACTGCCAGTGTGTAGTGCTGTAGTCTGACCTTCAGTTTTCCGGCCACAAGTTTCGGCCTAATAAAGAGTTTCTTCTTTGACACGCCGACTCTTGCCTTCGTCGACGTCACGACCACGTGACAGTATTAATATGTCTGCATCACTATCATCTAAATAAGAACACAAGTCATCCCTCTTGGGCAGTAGGCTTCGAATGTTAGTAAAAGACACAGATATAGATGGCGACTTCAATATACTCCGCTTACACGTGCGCGTGTTAGCCTCGAGCTATCTCGAGGACAGCACAACTATGTTGCTAGAATGATCGAAAGTGTAGGTGTTAGTGTCAATTCGCAGCTTGTCAACGGATAGCTTAAATTGGTTTGTTTTGAGCCTTTGCGTATTCCAGAAGCTTACGGCGAGCTTGTCGCGTTTTCATAGAGAAATCTTCGCGTATATAAAACTGTGTTCCTTTAAGCTTGCGCGCATTTGACAAAATCAGCTCTTTATCCTTGAAAAATGTGAACTGGGCAATAATCGGCCTTCGTTTATCGGTGTTAAATCTGCCTAGCCTGTGCACACGCTCTAATTGCGGGCTTGTTACGGTAATGGCCTTGGTGGTCGGAGCAAAACTTCACTGTCTTATCTTCAGAGGCTGCCCAGTTCTCATTTGGGTCATCTTCAAGGCCAAAAAAGAGAAGATTAGACCGACGCGATCTATTTTCTGCATCTTCGCACCTATTCGTAATTTTCGACAGCTGGTTCGTGACATCGCGTAGGACGTCAACCGAACCAGGAGGAGGGGCCATAGACAGAGCAGCATTGCTCTCTTCCAGGGAATTCACCTTAGTGCTTAAGCTTTTAATTTCGCTGTCTGCCTCTTTCAATTTGTCAGACACGACACGAATGGCATCAGCATCGGCACCGGCCCCGTCAGCAAGACGAACAGCGTTGGCTTTTTCAAGCATTTCAACTTTGCGCTTCAACTGTTTAATTTCGATCTCGGCGGTAGTATGTTTAGAGAGTAAAGCTTCGTAACTTTCCTTTAGATCGCGTATTTCACTAAGGGCGAGAGCGAATGCGTCAGCCTCCGATTTATTCATAGGACCCGGATTTGATTCGACATCACCGGCTAACATTAATAAAAGTTCGCGCATAGCACCACATACATACGCACAAGACAAGAGTCGCTTCAAAGCACTCCAAAGCTGTGATGGGCACGACACCACAAGGAGGCAACGGTTGCTACTTCTTATACACGAAGCATTATTCAAGTAACCCAACCTGAAACAGCAAAGGACGTAAGCATGGCATCCTTCCCGCGGTGTCGAGCCCAAACCAGCGAGTCGCAGACTGACGCTTATGTACAGCATTGCGCAGACCAGACATCGTGACGGAACAGGAATTTTGCCAGACGACGAAGTCATTTCCATCCAAGGTTGGAAAACTCGGAGTTACCGGTCTCCAGTCCTGACGCCAGGAATCCGGTGTAAGCCGAGACAAGTCGGATACTCCGGTGGGCGCAGCACAGTTGAAGTCGGTCGGCCAGGAGGCGTTTCCCTTTCGCCGGCAGGCGAAATCCTTCACTTCGCGCGGAATGGGCGTCCAACACGCTGAACTGGGACTGGAGCAAGGCAAGGCAACCGAAGAAAACCAGGAGGAGCCCAGCAGAGCACACCATATTGTCCAGGTAAGAGTGACCTGAAACAGCAAAGGCCGTAAGCATGGCATCCTTCCCGCGGTGTCGAGCCCAAACCAGCGAGTCGCAGACTCGCTGGTTTGGGCTCGACACCGCGGGAAGGATGCCATGCTTACGGCCTTTCATATGATGCCGCCCCTACCATTTGACGACTACAAGGTTATATACCGTCCACAAGCGGGCCTCGAGCTAGCAAAGTGGAACAATATCGCCACCATGCACGCCATCGGAGGAGCCAGTGGCCTCACACAGCAAGTCTTCGGCGAGAAAGTGTGCGTGCAAGTCCAGCGACTAGAAAACAGGAAATATAGCAAGCACGGCCGAATGGGAAGACGCGAAAAAACTCGAAAGCATCACCAGCATACAACTTGGCGGCACTTTCTTCACCGCAAAAGGCAACACGAGAACACCGGACGACGTATCCCGCGGTGTCATAAGCGGACTTCTGCCCGGCACGAGTGAAGAACAACTCAAGGCAGGCCTCTACGCACCAGTGCGGTACACAATTCTCCACGCCCGTATGCTCGGGCAATCGTCCGCGGTAGTGATCTTTTTCCAAGGACCGCACGTTCCTTATTACGTCCGTTTCCACAGTATCGACTTTCGATGCAGACCCTATCGAAAATCGGTGCAATATTCGCAGGACCTGCGGCAACACGGGACACCGTCAGGACGTCTGCCCACGACCACTGCCAGACTTCTGCTCTAAATGCGGCAAGACCAACCAACCATCCGACCACGCGTGCAAACCCGCCTGTAAGCTATGCGGAGAGGAGCATGAAACTGCAAGCAAAGATTGGCAAGAAAAGGCTTAAACCCAATCCACCGCCATTCCAACATCCGACAGCAACGAATGGAGAGGCTTAAAGCACGAGACTGTCGCTAAAGTCTAGCGGACGAAGATTTTCCGGAATTAGGAAGCCAAACCACCAACTTCTGCAGCAACGCTGGCAGCACTCCCACACGACGTCAATCAAGGCCTATACTCCGACCATGCTCACGAACACCATCCCGGTCACGCTCACGCTCGCACTCGCATTTGTCCAAAAGAGTGAGCTATTGCGACTGCAGCAAGTGGTTCGAATGGCTCTGGAGCTACAACCAAGTGCATGCCTTCGTCGCTTGACAATGAAGCCTTACGGTCTTTCCAAGATAGGGTGCACAGTCAACAAAGTACATTACAGCATCAAGCCAGTCAACTAAAAAGCCAACAGGCCCTTACCGATAAGCTGATACAGAGCTACCAGAAACAGCAGGACAATACGAACAAGCTTCTTAGAAAATGTGAGGAGCAAAGGGACCTCATAGACAAGCTGCACCACAGATACACGATCGACCAAAAGAACGATGGACAAGCGGGTACCCTCCTTCCCACAGCAGATGTTGAATCAATTGTCGACGCAAGATTCCAGATCTTACAAGAAAGTCTCATGAAAAGGCATCCACACTACAGTTGAGAACATTGTGCAGTCAGCAATAGCAAATTTCGCCGCAAGCATGACCAACAAGAATACCACGTGAGACGCCAAAGTGGACGGACATATAGCGCAGCTAAACAACTTTATAGCGTACGTGAAGAAGACTTACGTCACTAAAGAGCACCTCAACACTTCACTAACTGACGTTCATCGCGACAGGAAGAGGGCACGAGTAAATGGTCGAAGTACCTCTCGCTCACTTTCCCCTACCCGCGAGCACCAGCGGGGACCTGAACCGATTGAAGATAGCGGTCCCTAACCAAAGGACGACAAACATGCTCTCAAGTCTCCGCGTCTGGCAGTGGAACTGTCGTTCCTACCATCCACGCCATGCTACCTTACAAGAATTTGTCAAGCAAGACCCACCCGATCCTATAGCACTGCAAGAAACAAATACACGGAATATGCGGCTGCAAGGCTATAACGCCCACATCCAAACAAAGCGCACAGCAATACTCACAAAAACGAATCTCACGGTACAGGCATTGGAACCGGTCAACACACCTATCGAACATACCATGATAGAAGTAATACCGGAAAGGAAATCGCACAAGAGACTCATTGTTGTGAGCGTGTACAGCCCCCCCAAAAGACCAACTGCCAGACTTCGACCTCTTAGTACGAGAGCTGAAGAAACGCGCCGATGGTCACCAAGTGGTTATAATGGGAGACTTCAACGCCCCCCACAAGGCTTGGGGCTACTATACCACTACAAAAAAAGGCGCCCGAGTACACGACACTGCTCAGCAGCACAGACTGACTCTGTGGAACGCTCTACTCCAGGCAACAAGGGTAGGGAATAGTGTCTCCAGAGACACGAACACAGATCTCACGTTCACGCTAAACGTGCGCTCGGCAGAGTGGAGCTGTTTCCCAGCAACCCTGGGCAGTGCCCACCACATCGTGCCAGTTAAACGTAGCTCACACTTGCAAACCCACCAGGATTGGCACGGCCCAAATAACGGAGTGGAACTCCTTCAGAGATGCTCTAAATGTTGAGACCACCATCGATAACATAGACAACTGGATGAGGAAGGTCCTCGACGTGGCGGAACGTCACACGAAAATAATCCAGCTGAATGAGAAAGCACCAGCCGTTGACACGCACCTCCTCCATCTCTGGGAAGCCAGAAGATGTCTCCTCAGGAGATGCAAGAGACAGAAGCTGAATAAGCAACTCAAGAAGAGAATAGCCCGGCTTACTGAACAAGCACAGGAATATGCAAAAAGCTAGGAAGACAGAACTGGTGTGCATTCTGCGACGCACTGCGGGGAACTCTAAGCACTAAGAAAACGTGGCACATTCTAGGGAAACTATTCGAGCACATGGTACACAACCGACTAACTCCGTACCTCGAGGACAAGGGACATTTTCCGCACACAATGTTCGGATTCAGGCAACACCTATCAACACAAGACATCTTCCTTCTGCTCAATGAAGACCTCATCGATCACCTGAGCACCAGAAGAAAATCTTCAATTGTAGCCATTGTAATAAAGGGAGCTTTTGACCACGTCAGTCACGACGCTATCCTCAGCAATCTTGAACACCTGGATTGCGGGTCTCGGGTATAAAACTACGTCAGGAATTTTGTCACGCACCACAAGGCCACAGTGGGAATATACAACCTCCGCAGCGACACTTTCCGACTACCGAGCAGAGGTACTCCGCAGGGTTCGGTCATTTCCCCGTTGCTCTTCAATGTTGCCTTGATCAAACTACCCAGCCTCCTCGACGCTATACCGGACCTACGACATGCTTTTTATGCAGACGAAATTACGCTATGGGCAAGGGCATCAAATGCCAGGAACGCAAAAGAAATGCGCTTACAAGAAGCGATAGATACGATCGAGAGGTACTTGCAAAAATGCTGCCTCCGATGCGCTCCCGCGAAGTCGGAACACCTCATCCTGAAGTCCAGAACGAGAGGACGGCCAGCCGCCTAATATGAACCCGATCCCAGCGTCACCCTAAATGGAAAGCCCATCCCGAAAGTGGAAACATTACGAGTGCTGGGACTCCATATCCACAAAGATGGGTCCGGGGAGGCCACACTCTCTCGACAACAGCGCACGCTATCGCAGTTAACGCATCTCGTCAGGAGATTTGCAAACCGTAGAAGCGGACCTCAAAGATCAAGACACGCTGCGTGTGATGCAAGCTCTCCTCAGCAGTCGAAGAACCTATGGCACTCCCTACCTAGCGCTGAAGAATGCAGAGATAGAGAAGCTCAACATCTTGATTCGTAAGGCCACGAAAATCGCTTTGGGGATCCCATTCACGGCTTCCAACTGCAAAACATTCTCAAGATGGGCGTACACAACACCTGGCAGGAACTAGCCGAGGCACACAAGGCTAGTCAATTAGAACGGCTAAAGCTCTCGCCCACTGGAAGATCAGTGCTTCAGGGGCTCAACTACGGGGAAACCTTTATAGCCGACATAGACACGGACCGAAAAGAACGAATCCGCCAAACATCCGCGAATCTCTCTGCATTGCACCAATTCCACGCAACATGCGCCCCATGCATCACAAGGAAAGAAAACAAGCCCGAGTGAATGTTCTGTGGCGTAATCACTACCAAGATGCGGACGCCAGATATCCAGACGCAGCCAAGTATCCCAATAGAGACGCCTACGCTTTCAGCGTCGTAGATTATCGGGGCACAGAGCTCGCATCTGCCACAGTTCGCATCCCAACGCCCAGAAACTGCAGAAGAGGCGGCAATCGCACTTGCTACCACTACGTGCTTGGATGCAGGTGTCGTATTTACAGATTCGCAAGCAGCCATGCGAAGGTATTCCAAAGGTCGTGTGTCTGCTCAAGCACTCAAGATACTGAAGCGCCGAAGCACTCCGATGCCATACACCTGTGTGTCACATGGGTTCCAGGGCACGAGGGGCTGCAGGGGAATGAGGCGGCACACGCCGTGGCCCGCGATCACGCCTACCGGGCTATACCTTCCCACTCTCCAGACGCCAGGACTGCGTCCACGAAGGCTGAGCCCTTACCAATAACTTACTGTGCAATACTACAACACCACAGGCTGGAACGCAGAGAGTACCTACCACCACATTCAAAGTTCGACAAAGAGGACAGCACAATACTGCGAAGACTTCAGAGCAACACCTACATACACGGTATACTCATGCCCAGACTGTACCCAACATTGCACGAATATCTCTGCCCAATCTGCGGCGTACCTGACACCTTGGCCCACATGATCCTCGGTGTGTCCATGCAATATAAACACCGACTCATCGCCTTCGCCGAATGCCTGCCACGCCGGTCAAGCAAACGAACACCATATCTAAACGTGGGAGGCCAAACTCTCCTCGAAGGACCTGGACCAACAACGGCGTCTCATCGCCAGGGCCAAGCAGGCAGCGAAAGCCAGAGGGTTCCTTGGAATGAGGAGACCTCCCACATAGGATAGACGCGGGTCTTGCACCGCGATATCGTTTCGTGCAATAAACGTTTATTCCTCCTCCTTGTTTAATATTTTCTTAAGGCGCCGCCCCGTCTGTCCCATACACATTTGCACACATTAAATAGGTATCTGGTAAACAACCGCGTATGCGCAGTTGACAAACCTCTGTTCATGTCTCACCGTGCACGTTGACTGGGAGTTGCCGCCTTGTCTTTTGGTAAGTAGGATGCAATTTGCTCAAGTATAGAAAGGAGGGCTAAACGACAAGGCGTCAACTCCTAGTCAACGTGTACGGTAAAACATCAACAGAGGTTTGTCAACTGAACATGCGCGGTTCTATCTATCTATCTATCTATCTATCTATCTATCTATCTATCTATCTATCTATCTATCTATCTATCTATCTATCTATCTATCTATCTATCTATCTATCTATCTATCTATCTATCTATCTATCTATCTATCTATCTATCTATCTATCTGTCTGTCTGTCTGTCTGTCTGTCCATCTGTCTGTCTGTCTGTCTGTCTATCTATCTATCTATCTATCTATCTATCTATCTATCTATCTATCTATCTATCTATCTATCTATATATCTATCTATCTATCTGCGTTTGCCACGACACTTTGCCACTACATAGGAGGACGTGAGTGTATGAAGAGCACGACTCGCTGGTGACTACATGAATAACTTTACTTCTTGATTCCAATCTGGCTTTTGAGCCATGTAACTGCGATTCATGCAATATGTGGATTCAATTGCACAAGCCATAAACGGGAGGAAATAAACATGATCAGGAAGAAGGTAGTTAATGGCAATAGATTACATTTAAATATTTTAAGCGGATGAGCTCTCTTAACGCCTACC